>SNQJ01S0193399.1:18724-32976 GCA_010110895.2 Picea sitchensis
GTCATTTGGAAATTTCAGACCTACCTTTAAGGCTGAAGTGCACACCTCTCTTGGGCGCTAGTTTCAAGGTTGTAGAAGCACCCTCTTGTGTGCATTAGGGTTTATGGTTGGGGTATCTTCTCTTGAGAATATAGCAAAGGATTGCTGGGTTTTCTTCCCTTGAGTAGAAGGGTTTCACAGGATAAATCTTGTGTATCTTGTGCATGGTTATTCTTCTTGTGATCTGGGAAATTGCAACACTTGTGTATGGTGTTGCTGCATTTGTTTATGGTTCAAGTACATGCTAAATTAAATAAACCTCATGCTTGAGCCTAGCATAATGAAAATTCAACATGGTTTTAGAGCATAGGACTTGAAAGAGTCATTGCACAAGCTTTCAAAGCCAGCCATCCTCCTTTCTGCAATCTGTACGACCCTCCTAGGGTTTCCAGAAAAAGTACGACCCTCTACTTTTTTGGTTGTTTCGACACCCTACACTGAAATGTTGGGGCTAAAATTGGCATAGGAGTGTACGACCTCCTTCAGTGCACCTCCAGAGACTCTCAGATTGCAATTTTGAGAATTTTGGATTTTTGGCCCTAGGGTTTTTAGGGTTGCGCAATTTTCTGCAGAAATTTCGGTTCTAGGGTTTCTACAACTCACCAGTGTTTCTGTGATCTTCTAAAGGCTTATTGTTGGCAATCATAAGTCCAACGAAACCTAAGGTTGCTAGCCTAGCCTAGCCGTTAGGTTTCCTAGCCTAGTTGCTAAGTGTTTGTGGAAGAATCTGCAAACCATGAGGAACAAAACCTTGGTGGAAGATAGGCTTGATGGATCAAGCAACTTTAGTTCCTGGAAGTCTAGACTACAGATCACCCTGGAAGAGGATGATCTATTGAGTGTGATACAAAAGACTCTACCGGAAACAACTACCGATGAAGAGAAATAAGAATGGAAGGAAAATGACGTTAAGGCAAGGAAGATAATCATTTATTCAGTAAGAGATCATCTCCTACCTCGTATTGCCAACCTGAAGACAACTCGTGAGATGTATGAAGCATTGAAGAATATGTTTGAGAGTAACAACACCCTCAAAGCTCTTACATTGAAGGGCCAGATTCAAAATATCAAGATGACAAAAGATGACATCGTTGCTACCTTCTTCATGAAGATATCAGAGATCAGAGATCAACTAGGTGCCATTGGAGAAATCATATCAGATAGAGAACTTGTCTTGACCACTCTCAATGCTCTTCCAAGACATTGGGAACCATTTCTTCAAAGTATCAGTGGTAGAGAAGAACTACCTACTTTTGATCGTTTATGGACAGACTGTACCCAGGAAGAAATCAAACTTATAGCTAGAGGAGTGCAAGACTCCCCTCATGATGGCAATCATGCTCTTGCCTTTCATACAAAGAAAGTAGGAAGAAATAGAAGAAGCTTCAGTCAAGCATTCAAAGGCGAGAAGACTTCATCAGCTTCAGGTCATGATCATAGAAAAGACAAATCAAAGATCCAGTGTTTCAGATGTGACAAGTATGGACACTTTGCGAGAAATTGTCCGACCAGGAAGAGAGGAAGACAACATGCCTCCACTGCTGCCGTTGATCCAGACCCACCTCAGAAAGATGAAGACATGAAAGGTGAGGCTTTCTTCTTCTGAGCTTTCTTAGGAGGACCAAAAGCAAGATTGAGCATCACTGTAGACTAAGGTAAGCTTTGTACTACATTCCGTATTTGATTTCATCATTACCCTGTAGTTGCTTGCATTTTGATAATGAAGGGTATCCTTGGTATGGGAGCCCTCATGACTTGGACCATTATCCCTGGTACAAGAGTCCAATTTTTCTTGGTTGGTTATTATCCTAGTACAGGAGGCCAACAAAGTATTGCAGAGGCAGTAGAGGACTTGAGAAGAGATGTGATTTCTCCAGGATAGCAACACAGGAAAAGGATGATATCACAATTCCTCTAGGACATATGTTTATCCTTCCGACTTCAGAGGGAGTCACTTGACTTCAGAGGGAGTCGAACTATTTGAGAAGAACGAAGAGACAGTACCTTCTCCCCCTTCAGCAGTTCAGAGGGAGACAACCATTGATCCAGTTGATCCAGTAGCTCCAGTTGATGCTCCTAGAGACATTGTAGTAGGCCATAAAAGGCCTGCTTGGGCTCGACAGACTTTGCAGGTGGCAGAGGGACATGCAACTCCTCGAGGCACATTCCGAGAGAGCAAGAGACCACTAAGATTCTCAAGCTATATTTCAGCTATGAGCCACATCATTGATATTGAGCCTTCTTGTCATGGAGAAGCAACAAGTTAGCAGGTTTGGCAAGATGCCGTGACAGAAGAGTATCAATCCATCATGAAGAATGATGTATGGGATATTGTTCTGAGACCAGAAGGGAAGTTTGTGGTGATTTCCAAGTGGATCTATAAGATAAAGCATGCAACTGATGGAAGTGTCAAAAATTACAAAGCGAGATTTGTGGCGAGAGGATTCTCATAGGTGGAGGGAAAATAATTATGAGGAGACATTTTCTCCAGTAGCTTGATACACTTCCATCCGTACGATCATTGCCCTAGCTGCATACATGGGTTGGAGACTACATCAGATGGATGTAAAGACAACCTTTCTCAATGGTGAGATTGAGGAAGAAGTTTACATCGAGCAACCAGATGGATTCGTGATACATGAGCAAAAATCTCATGTGTGCAGGTTGAAGAAAGCCCTGTATGGACTAAAACAGGCACCTCGTGCTTGGTACGAGAAGATGGATGGATTTCTGATGAGTTTGGGCTTCAACAAGAGTGTTGCTGATCCAAACCTATATTATCACATTGTTGGTGACGAGTGCCTGATCTTTAGTCCTGTACGTTGTTGACTTATTCCTCACCAGTTCAGAAAGACTTATTGCTGAATGCAAGCGTGTATTGACTTTTGAATTCGAGATGAAGGATCTGGGTATGATGCACTGCTTCTTGGGACTAGAAGTATGGCAGAGGACTGATGAGATTTTCTCGAGTCAAGGAAAATATACAGTGGAGATATTGAAGAAGTTCGATATGACAGACTGCAAGTCCATGCCTACACCGATGGTGATGGATCTGAAGAAAATGAACGAGGCTTCTACTGATTCAGGTGAGATTGATCCACATCTTTACCGACAACTAATTGGATCATTGATTTATCTGGTTAACACCAGACCTGATATATGCTATGTAGTGAACGTACTTAGCCAGTTTATGAGTCAGCCGAGACAAACTCACTGGATAGCAATGAAGCATGTATTGAGATATCTACGAGGCACAGTTGGATATGGCCTGAGATATGCCTCTGGTGTAGACATGAGTTTGCAAGGATATGCCAATGCAAATTGGGCAGGGAGCGTAGTGGGCCGGAAGAGCACATCTGGTTGTTGTTTTACCTTGGGGTCTACCATGGTTTCCTGGTGCAGTAGGAAACAAAACTCTGTGGCTTTGAGTACCGTAGAAATAGAGTATATAGCATTGAGTATGGCAATCCACGAAGTAGTGTGGCTTTGCAAGCTCCTTGCAGATTTATTTGATCATGAGATGGATTCCACTATTATTCATTGTGATAACCGAAGTTGTGTAAAGCTCTCAGAGAATCCTGTGTTTCACGATAATTTGAAATACCATTATATCAGAGATATGGTGCAGAGAAAAGCAGTACACGTGCAATACCTTTCTACACGAGCAGATTGCAGATGTCTTCACCAAACCGCTTGCCAGGACGAAGTTTGAGTACTTCCGTGAGATACTTGGCCTAGTGGAGAATGCCTCCCTAGTTGAGAGGGAGTGTTGATGATTGCAATGTCGTGTGACATTCTCCAGGATATGTTCTCCTCTATGACTGAGTTGAGTCGACTTGTGAGAGAGCCCATGTGTTGGGTGTGCCCATGTGATGGGTGTATCATTCTCCTTTGTGAGAGTTGAGTTGATGTGGTCTCCTGCCTTTGTACTACTGTGGACTCAGTTGAGTCAAGCTTGAGATGGTACTCCAGATGATTCTCTTGTGGACTCAGTTGAGATAGAGATATGTTGAGTATGACGTCCTTGTGGCTGAGCACAGGTGGACGTGTCCCTAGTGGCTGAGCACTAGTGGACGTGTGGATCCCTTGCTATATTGTCTAAGTGTAAGATTGACTTGTAACCCTAATTATGATGTAAAGGGTACAAATCAGCCCCATCATATGTGAAAGATAATTAATGTTTATTGTAATAATTAATTATATTACTAAGTTATTGAGGTCGGCCCTGTTGTGCCAATAGACACCTATTGTTGTGTCTGGTCTTGTATAAATAGAGGTGATTTCCCCATTGAGGAAACACACACTCTCACACTTGTCACTTGTCATTTGGAAATTTCATACCTACCTTTAAGGCTGAAGTGCGCACCTCTCTTGGGCGCTAGTTTCAAGGTTGTAGAAGCACCCTCTTGTGTGCATTAGGGTTTATGGTTGGGGGATCTTCTCTTGAGAATATAGCAAAGGATTGCTGGGTTTTCTTCCCTTGAGTAGAAGGGCTTCTCAGGATAAATCTTGTGTATCTTGTGCATGGTTATTCTTCTTGTGATCTTGGAAATTGCAACACTTGTGTATGGTGTTGCTGCATTTGTTTATGGTTCAAGTACATGCTAAATTAAATAAGCCTCATGCTTGAGCTTAGCATAGTGAAAATTCAACAACATATAAGTCTATTAACCACGCTGTTATCCACATAATCCATAGATGACATGATCAAATCCACGTAAGATGTGCACAAAACCATGAAGCTAGGAAAGATGGACGACCCCCTTTGATTTTGCGTTGACATGCTAGATCCACGTAAAAAATTTCGGATTGAAAGATTCCGCCACATGGGTTATACCCGGAGTGTGATTTTCTTGTCCTTTGCTACTAAATTTATTCTTGCATGCCAATGATTTGTCCTCTTTTGACGCGTTTATCCCGTAACTATGCTTGCGGGACCCTTCGACAAATTATTTTTAGCTTATAACCTGACCCTTTTCAAAATTTTCAACATGGCATGTCAAGTATGCATGATTACAGTCAATCTGAGCCCCTGTTGCATTTTCGGCCTCGGGATCCCGTGCATCGGGATTCGTGAACTGCCTCAGAAAATGTGAGATGCTGAGAAGTTTGTGTGACTGCCATGTTAAGAACAAAAAATTATAAATGCACCACAACTAAGAGATGCATATAAACTCGATAAGACAATGATTGTGTGGGTAATCACATAGGTGAAATATCCCAAATCTGGCGGATCTGGATATCTACTGCGGAACTAGTGTTTTGATTCTCGGATCTGATACTTTGGGGGTTTTTGGATGTGTTTTAGTTAATTGTTTAACATGCTTGTTGATTTTCGCATGTGTGTGTCATACAAATAAGGTTTGAGTAGTATATATGATGCATGCGAAATAAGGAGCCAACACAATCTCAAAAGCATATATATTATGGAAAAAGCAGTAAATACAACTGATATGTTGAAAGTAGAGACTAATGATCAGCTAGATCTCATGGATTGTCACTGGAATACAATGCAACTAATCTAAAATACCCGTGATCAGAAGATGTGGATAGATCTGCACATGCACAGATACATCGACAATATGCAGCTCCAGAAACTCACGACAACTGCTGCGAATGACGAATATATTTGCCCTGGTGGCTATACTCAACTGATCGGCCTGAAAACTATCCCAAACTGTGCGCCCTGGCCTCTAGGTTCCTCTTGATATCTGTCGGACTGAAGATCGGCTCATTGAAGCTTTGAATGAACCTCAGATGATATCCCCTGGGGGGTTGTGCACCTCTTGGGCTCTTGCAATGCGCCTTGATGTTTCCACCGACAAAATCCTCTGGTAACTGTCTCAAAATGTGTGCCCTAGCCTCCTCTGTACTGGGTCAGAAGGGTTTCCCCGGATCTGATCCGGAAAACTCTCTGGAAACCCATGTCCGTGTCCTTCGTGTTAGATACTCTCTGGTGGTAGCTGGTACTTGTGGCTAACTCTGTGCCCACCAACTTTAAGAGCTCCTCCCAAAACGCGCTGATGAAGCGCTCATCTCTGTCACTGACTATCTGCCTGGGTAAACCGCGCAACCGAAAAACCTCTTTGAAAAATAGCTCCGCTACTTGTATGGCCTTGTAGTCCTTGGGTATGGCAAAGAAGTGTGCAAATTTGGTCAGCCTGTCGACCACTACAAATATACAGTCCCTGCCCTGCACTCAAGGAAGACCTGTAATGAAGTCCATAGAAATGCTCTCCCATTTCTGCTCGGAATGGGTAGAGGTTGAAGTAACCCCGCGGGGTATGTCTGCTCAGACTTGTTCTGCTGACAAGTTGTGCTCTCCCGGATGTGTTTCAGTACATCATCCTTGAGACCCTTCCATGAGAATCTCTCCTTGATCTGCCTGTAAGTTTTGAAGTATCCCTGATGTCCGGCTGTAGGCGAATCGTGACAACCCTTCAGAACCTTCCCTTTTAAGGTAGATTCTGGAACCAAGTAGATCCGGTCCTTGTAGAAAATGACATCATCTAGCACCCAATATCTATCATCAACTACCTGTCCATCCAGTACCTCAGAAGCAAATTTGTTTTTGGAGTACTCCACCAACAAATGTGCCTTCCAGTCTGTGCAAATGTCCATCATCGAACACCTTACTAGCCTCCTGGACAAGGCATCTGCTACGACGTTCCTTTTTCCTTTAACATACTCAATGTCAAAGTCAAGGGCTTGGATCTTTGAAACCCACTTCTACTGTCTCTAGCTGAGGTCTTTTTGATGCAGGAAATACTTGAGACTGTTGTGATCAATCTTCACTTCAAACCTGCTACCCACCAGATACTGCCTGAATTTGGTTAAGACATGCATGGTTGCGAGCATTTCCTTGTCGTAAATCGAATAGAGTCTCTCCGACTCATTGAGCTTCCTACTCTCGAACACAATGGGATCGCCCCCTTGCACAAAACTGTGCCAATCCCCACCTCTGATGCGTCGCACTCTAAGACAAATGGCCACGAGAAATCCAGAAGGGCTAGAACAGGGCATGTGCTCATAACCTCCTTCATTTTCTCAAAAGTCTGTTGTGACTCATCCGTCCAATGAAAAGCACCCTTCTTGGTTAGATCTATGAGTGGTGCTCCCAACTGTGAAAAGCCTCTAACAAATCGCATGTAGTAATTGCATTAACCCAAAGAATCCCTTCAGCTCTGTGAGGTTCTTGGGTGTTGGCCAATCCAGAATGGCCTTGATCTTCTCTTGATGAACTTGTACTCCCTACTCACTGATGATATGCCCTAAGTACAGTAGTTCCCTCATCCCGAACTCACACTTGGACTCCTTGGCTTATAATGACTGTGCCTGCATAATGCCCAAGACCTCCTCCAAGTGTGCTAGATGCTCATCCCATGTTCTGTTATAAATCAAAATGTCGTCGAAGAATACCAAAAGGTACTCCCTCAACTGCCTCCTGAAGAAGTGATTCATGCAAGACTAAAAAGTGGCCGGTGCGTTGGTCAACCCAAACGGCATGACCAAAAACTCGAAATGTCCAAAATGGCACTTGAATGCTGTCTTCTCTATGTTCTGCTCTCTGATGCTAATCTGATGATATCCTGACCGCAGGTCAATCTTGGTGAAGAAAACTGCCCCATGTAGCTCGTCCATCAACTCATCTATGCACAGAATGGGGTACTTGTTCTTGATCGTTTTCTTATTGAGAGCTCTGTAGTCAATGCACATCCTCAATGTGCCATATTTCTTCAGTACCAGAACGACTGAAGAAGTAAAAGGACTCGTGCTAGGCCTGATGTGCCCCATCGCAAGCAATTCTTTGATTGCTTTCTTGATCTCGTCCTTGAATCTCTTGGGGTGCCTATAGTGCACGGTGATCACCGGTGTAGCCCCTGCCTCGAACTCAATAGTATGCTCGAACCCCCTGTCTGGTGGTCTCTCTGGTGGTATCGGCCCAAACACCAGCTCATACCGACTCAGAAGCTTCCTGATCTGTGGATGGTAATGCTCTTTGCCCTCTGAATCCTTCCGGTTGGTGATCAAACACTCTACTGCATATGCTACATCACCGTGACGGAAGATCCGCTCCATCCTGTTCGCTGATACTGCTCTGGGTGCTCCTCTAGACATACCTCTTAGTACCACTCTCGATCCACTGGCGTCTCTGAAGCTCATGGTCAACGTCTGATAGTTGAACCCAATCTCCCCCAATGAATATAACCATTGTACCCCTAACACTGCATTTGTATCTGATAGGTCAACTACATAAAAGGTATCTGTCAGGGTGTAGTTGCCTAGCTTGACCTCTAGGTTTGGGACCATGTCCAAGCATGTCATAGTGTATCCATTGGCCACTGCCACGTGGAACCCCTGAAACTCCTCAGTGCGTAACCCCCTCTTGGCTACTAAAAACGCATCTATGAAATTGTGGGTGGCCCCACCATCAACTAGAGATGTCATGCACTGCCCCTTTACAAGGCCCTTAAGCCTGAGAGTGTTGTACCTGGGTACTCCGAAAAGGGTTGCTATGGTTCCCCCTTTCACCTCTCTACGAGGTTTTGTCTCTTCCTTTGGCTATGCCTCTGTCTGTATCTAAGGTTTCTTCGGATGCTGTGCTGGCTCGTGTGTAGTCTCATCCTCTGAATCACTATTTGTTTGTGCCTCGATCTCCTCATCCTCCTCCTCACTGCCTGATTCCACCTCAATGTAGTGGATCTGTCCCTTTCCCATGCATCTATGCCCTGGGACCCAAGGGTCTTTGCAAGAGAAGCAAAGCTTCTTCCTCATCAACTCTCGTCTGGTGTCATCATCCAGCTTTGGCTTACCCTTCCATTCTCTTTGAGGATTTTTCTGATGCCTGTCTCTCTGTGGTACAAAGGGTTTGGTAAAGGTTTTGGGTTTTAGCGTTGAGTCCCCCGTGTCTCTCGTGCACACAATGGCCTCCTGTAGGGTGTGAGGCTTGAAAGCCTTAACCCAGCCTCTCAATGGCTCCGTCAACGCCTTGGTGAACAACATCACCAATATGTGCTCTGATATATTTGATACGACCATTGCCTTCTGCTGGAACTCTGTGATGAAGGCCTCAACTGACCCTGTCTGTCTCAACTGGGTAAGATCCATGAAATGGAGTTCTGGATCTCTCCTGTCAAACCTCTCCATCAACCTCTTGGTGAAATCCAAGTACGAAGTAATGTGGTTGTGACCCAAGGTCACCAACCCATGGTACCACCACTCGTGGGCCTCCCCATCCAAGTGCAAGGTGGCAAAGCTGATAGCTTCTGACTTTGTCATCGGGTTGAGCTTGAAATATGTGTCAAGCTTCTGTACCCATGCCTGAGCTGAGCATTGTGATGACCCGTCGAAAGTAGGAATGTTCAGCTTCCCCACTTTCTTAATGAAGTCCATGTTTTGATTTTGCGCATTGCCCCTCTGTGTCTCCCAGGGTCTATTCCGAAATCTGATCGAACAAAAGTCTAGAAGGCTCATGTCTGCATGGAACCCTGGTCCCAGTGCCAAATAATCTCTCCTGTACTCCCCGAACGGGTCCTGTGGCACTGCCTGCCCTTGTCCAGGCTGTCCTCCTGCCTGCCCTGGCTGTTCGAGCGGCTGTCCCCCCTAGAACTGCAGATATAAGGGTCGAGGAATCCTCCTAGATGATGCGTAGGCATGGATAGGAGAGGGATGTCCACTCGCTTCGCCTTGAGATCCACTGGAGCCACTGGCCCCACCTCCTTGGTGTCCTCCTAACCCACTCGCTCCTGTTGCGGCATTGGCACCCACGGTGCTCACACTGTGTTGGATCATCTGTGTGTTGATGGCCATCTGGGCTATGGTGTTCATCATGTCCCGCTGTCCTCTAGCTAGGTCATTCAAGATGGCCTGCGTATTGTCAGAATGTGTCTCGGGGTCTTTACCCCTACCCTCTGGTGTCTCACGCCTGTCACCCATAGTACTCTCTATGTCTGCCTCTATGTCGGAACTGATGTGATCCCTGTCCTCTAACTCTGGCTCTGTATTTGATTGAGTGTGGAAGGGAGTGTAGTCCCTTCTGTTCTTGTCTCTTCTGTCTCTACTATGTCCTCTGCGGTATTGAATGTACTCGTACCCAATATGTCCTCGGCCCTCCGGGTATTCTGCACCTGTTCCCGGGATCATGGGGTCATGAGAAGCACTTCTTCATAGGCTAGCAGGAAGAAGGCTCTGATACCACTGAAATATCCCAATTTCGACGGATCTGGATATCTACTGCTAAACTAGTGTTCTGACTCTCGAATTTGATACTTTGGGGGTTTCTGGATGCGTTTTAGTTAATTGTTTAACATGCTTGGTGATTTTCGCATGTGTGTGTCATACAAATAGGGTTTGAGCAGTATATATGATGCATGCAAAATAAGGAACCAACACGATCTCAATAGCATGTATATTATGGAAAAAGCAGGAAATACAACTGATACGCTGAAAGCAAAGACTAATCATCAGCTAGATCTCATGGATCGTCAATGGAATACAATGCAACTAATATAAAATACCGTGATCATAAGATGTGGATAGACCTGCACATGCACGGATAGATCGACAATATGCAGCTCCGAAAACTCACAACAACTGTTGCAAATGATGGATATACTCACCCTGGTGGCTATACTCAACCGATCGGCCTGAAAATTGTCCCAAACTGTGCGCCCTGGCCTCTAGGTTCCTCCTGATATCTGTCGCGGACTGAAGATCGGCTCACTAAAGCTCTAAATGAACCTCAGATGATATCCCCTAGGGGGTTGCACACCTCCTGGGATCTGGCGATGCGCCTTGATGATTCCACCTGCGGAATCCTCTGATAAATGTCTCAAAATGTGCGCCCTAGCCTCCTCTGTATTGGGTCAGAAGGGTTTCCTCGGATCTGATCTAGAAAACTCTCTGGAAACCCAAATGTCCTTCCTCAAGAGTTGTGCACTTTCTGGCTGTCTGGTGCGCCCTGGTAGATTCCATTGTCAGAATCTAATGACTGGTGGCTCAAAAGAAGCGCCCTGGCTTTCTCTCAACTGGGTCTGAACGAATCGACGAGATAAGCCGTGGTCTCGTGCAGCTACACAAAACCCTCTCTAACCCTTGCACTCTCACTGACTGCACTGCGCAATCTCTGCAATGGACCTAAATACTCTTGAACTGGCACGGTGAAATACCTGGATGGTATCTCCGATAGGCTAGGGTGTGTCTTCCAACACCGAAACCGATCTGGGTGATGGTTTCCTCCAGAAATCCACAAAACGTCAAAGAGGTCGACTTCCTCCTCTGGAACCTGTCTCAAATCCAAATCATAACATAATGAGGAATTAGGTCGAATTCCTCCTTTTATATCTTCCCCGATCTAATTCTCCGTTGACCTCACTTAAGCTAGGCGCTTTTCCTCCTAAGTTGAGTGATTAATTAATTGAGTGCCCCTTCAGCACCTTTTTCTTCTATTTCTTCGTTGACTTTGGCTTAAGTGACTTTTCCTATGCTTTTTGGCTTAATTCATCGTTTAGCCATCTATTCACCCTTATTTCTCCCCTTGTTTCTTGTTTGTGCCTGACTATAGTCTACGGGAACATATAGACTACTACGTCACTCCCTGCTGGCCTACTCTTGGGAACAGGACATCACAATAGGTGTGCACGAACCATGGGCGAACAAGCCCTACAATGTGCGATCACCCCTACAATGAACTTGGCTCACGTAAGCCATGTGTCTCAATAGGTTCACCTCAAGTCCCCCAATCCTATCCAGGACGAAGGGAAGTGAGAATGAAGTCTAGAAAGACTGATCATGGCCGACTAACAAGTGTAAGAGCCCAGAATACGCAATCTTCCACATGGCCTACAAAGCTTTGACTTGCATCCTTGGGCTTACAATGGTGTAGCCAGATGAAAAATGTAGGGTACCTCCTAGAGAGGTAACAATTGGCTCCAACTGTGGGACACATGCTCTTCTCGAGAGGATGTGAGAACCCCAAAATCTTTCACCTGTAAACCTAAAACAATCTCACACAAAACATCAAATGATAGGAAAGGGAGTAAGACACAAAGTCTTATCCCCTCCTAGAAAGAAAAAATAAACCAAACAAAATGCGTCTAATCTAGAAGACAAAATTAAAACAAAGCCGAAAGGAAAAAGTAACAGAAATCTAAACTAAACTAATGCTCATAATAGAGAGCTTATTCATCCTACCTACTCTAATTAGGGAAATAAAGTATGTTAAGTAAAATCGAATAACTAATGCAACCAACACATGAATTCATCATAACCTTGGGTCTTACCTTTGTGCTTAGTTGCTAAGCAAAATAGTGAAATGTCAAACCTGTAGAAAGTATACATCGAAACTTCCTTCATAGCTTGGACCAGATTTGCGATGGAATGCTCATCGTGTAGAAGAAAATCGAAGAAGCACCATGGTTCATTGGGGCTACTGCACTCTTCTTCAATCCATGAGTCAACAGGGCTCATGTACTTGTTATTCTTATCTTCAACATTGCACCATTCATCAACGCTACTCATTGGATTGTCAGGCAAAAGGGGCTTTGATGGCAACTCTAGCCGAAACCTGCATAAAGACTGTTGCCCTTCCTGGTTGCATCTAGTCACATTCATAAACAAACGGTGAGAAGAACCATGGAAACTATAAGAGCATGTGAACCTATGAGATGGTTGGTTGCTTCGATGTCTATGGTTGAAAGCTCATGAAATAGTTCTGAAACTGAATATGCTGTGGTCTGCGTACCACTGTGACCCTCAAACTCTCGTTGTTAAATCCATGTGCAACCCAACCAACTCCAAAACCAGGGGGATGGCCCCTTCACTTGAGCCAAATAATAATAAAATAATGTGGTTTGCCTCTACATGTGTGCCAATGAAGGGGTGCACTCCATCAAAGTGTTGTACCATGCAAAATAAAGTTGTTTTCCTAGCAAAGCTCCACCATGGTACAAGGATAACAACAAAACATATGCTCTACCTAGGTTTGAACCTAGGGCACACCACCACCAAGGGACTATTGCATTAATATTACATCAAGCCTTAGAAAGAGGCTAGATCACAAAGGAAAACATATCTAGTACCCCCCCTTCTAACTCAAACTTAGGAAATACACATCAACAAGGGTACTTACATCATCAAATACTCATCCCCCCTAGGTGATGACTAATATTGCAATGTTAAATCACCTAGGACAATCCCACCGGGGAAAAGTGTATCACCACACAACATCAACACCATAGGAAAATAAACATAGGAAAAATGATAACACCTAGTGATACATCAATTATGTCTCACCACACATTCAACCAAAGGGACCTTGTAAGATACCCCCTCCCAGTGGCAAACCAATAACACCATGATGCGTAGTCAATAAGATGCTCCAAGAATAACATGATGCAACTACCTTACATCACCAACATCTAACACCTTGCGGGGCTAGAACCATCATACATGAATAAGGTGTAGCACTCTCCAAATGAACAAATATACTAAGACAATAGGATGATGAGTTAGCATAACAATCAAATCTATACCAAGAGGGTAATCCATCAATCAAAGGCATGCAAATGTGAGAAGTACCAACCATAGGGCATCGAGCATGATCATCTAACAAGGAGAAGTGAGTCCTCTGCAACCCAAAACACCAATTCAACCAGGAAGTAGCATCTCCAAGCAAAGAAAGGAACCGTGTACCCCCAATCCATCCAAATGCTCCATGGATTCTAGCTGCAAACTCCATCAATGCGATGAAAATCACAGTGTGAAACCTCATACAATATGAGGTGTAACAAGGATGATACAAAATCACATCAAAACATAAATAAATGTATCTCATGAGATGAATCACCATGAGGCATATAGATACCACAATGATAAATGCACTTAAGAATCATCGATTCCTTCTACCCCTTTTATGGGAAAAGGTCTTCGCTGTTCCTCTGGAAGTAGTTGGTGCAAGTGCCGGGGTTGAGCTGCGAGCATGAGGTGAGATGTGTAAGCACTGGGGTTGAGGTGCAAGTTGTTGGGGCCAAGGTGGAAGTCAAAGTGAGATGTCTTCCACTAGCTGTATGTTTATGTGGAGGTGGTGGCTGTGGCACACTCTCAATCTCCTCCTCAAATGTGTCTGCATTGGAAGTGGAACTGTTGGACACACCTACCACACTTAGAGGGGGGGGTGAATGAGTGTGGGGATCTTTTTCCCAAAACTTCCCTCT
>SNQJ01S0193400.1:0-17759 GCA_010110895.2 Picea sitchensis
TAAGGATCGTTAACAAAGAACCATACTTTTATTTGGATTTACAAAGGGCAAGGAAAAACGCTCACAAGAGTTCACCCCAGGTGAAGGTTCACTCAGAAAAAGGAATAAACTCACTGGAAAACTAGAATTATACCAGATAACTAAAGTATAGTGGCAACGCCTTGGTAGGATGATGGCCCCCTCAGAAATTTCAGTGAATCAGCGTCGCAGACAGAAGAATTTGTAAAATGATTAATACCAGAATTAGTAAAACAACCCTCGCACCATCGGCGAAACGATGCAAGGTAAATAAAAAATAAAATAAGTTGTCAAGGCTAAGCCAATCGCTGGTCATCTTATGATTTCACCATTCAAATTCACTATGGTA
Source organism: Picea sitchensis (assembly GCA_010110895.2). Classification (NCBI taxonomy): domain Eukaryota; kingdom Viridiplantae; phylum Streptophyta; class Pinopsida; order Pinales; family Pinaceae; genus Picea; species Picea sitchensis. The sequence continues at coordinate 368 of SNQJ01S0193400.1, forward strand.
AATTTCTTTTACATCATTTCTTTATCTATTTAACTATCAGGGGTAAATAACTTTATTGACAGAAGAGTAGTAGAAGTCGAAAATTTTATTATCAAGAGGGTCTTCCAAAGCTTGTTAGTTGTAATTCATACTCATAAACTTATAGGGTATCAAATTGTATAGGTAGGATAGTATCAATGATGTATCGCATGAGAAATTTTAACTAAGAACAATAGTTGCATCAACTACACTTATAATCGTTGAGTAGAAAAATAAATCAGCCATTAAATCCAATTACAATCAATATTCTAATACCAGCATAGATCATAATTCATCTTATTCAACCAAATTAAAAAATTCATACCATTACCTTGCCTTTCTTTCGAGATGATGACGTGCTCCGTGTTGCTCGTTCTTTCCGGGTGCGCTCCTTCGCCGTCGTGGGGACTACATGCCTCCCAACCAATCTCTAGGGGTAATATGCTTCCCCCCCAGCCCCACAGGCCTAAAGGGGCCACACTATCGAGGATAGTGCGTCTAGCCCTTCATGCTTACCAAAGCCGAGGCTACCACTCCCTATCGAGGCCTCAGAAAATCCCTATCACAAAGTAATGGGTCAAGTCAGCAATTACGGTGGCGTAGCGTTATGCTATGATGATCGATCCCCACCTCTTCCTCATCTTCCCTTTCTTTTATAGAGTTTCTGAACCTGCTTTCCCTAAATCATATTTAATTTTTTTTTTTTTTAATAAAATATTTTAAATATTCTCCCTTCATACAAGTGTCGTCCATCCCCTCTTTTCTCCAACAATTATTTTCTTTAAATTTATTAAATGTCAAATCCTCACTCCTTACATTTCTCCTAAATTTACTCCTAGGTGTTTCTTAGATTCCCTTTCAAGTTTAAATGCTTTCCCTAAAATGAAGTTGTTAATTTAGTTCATTTTAGAAGGTTCTTAATTGATTCCTTACTATGTTGACCTTACTTTTTACCATAAGTTCCCAAATTTCTTTTATTATGTTTCCTCCAATTCTTGGTTTCCTAATTTTTTGTGCCTTCTTTCCCATTTTAATAAGTCAAATGGGAGTTAAGCTATTAAACTTTTCCTTTTTATTATTAATTTAATATATCTTCTTATACTTTCCCAAGTTAAAATTAATTTCTTCTTTGCAATTTTTTAAATCCACTAGTTTTAATTAAATTATTACTCTCTTCATTTACCCCAAAATTTTATGAAGACTAAGACTATTACTTAAGAGGGTTTAGCTTAGATTATTTTTTTTATTTTATAGGGTCTTTTCTTAGGTTAGACAAAATTTCAGAAGTTTTAGACATACCACCTAGAGTCTCAACTTGGCGACATTTAATTAGGAAGTTGGTTAAGAATTTCTTGATGTGTTAAATGTCTTGGGGCCATCTAGGTTTGTTCCTTCATAAACATCAATGCAACGATGTCGCCGGGATGCTGCAGTGCCCAAAGGGTGCCAGCCTCGCTCATTTCTTTTTCTTGTGACGTGCCCTTGAGTTCACCGCATTACTCGGTGTGTCTCGCCTCTTGTGTTCTTTTTCTTGGCGTGCCCTTGGGGATACCACGTTATAAAGGTTCCCTTTCGCTCTTGTGTGTTTCTTTTCTTGTTCCTTAGGGATGCACCACATGCTTAGGGGTGACACTTGCCAACTCTGGTGATTGGTAGACATCAATAACCCCTGGAGTCAACACTCATGGTGAACTTGTGGGAGACTATAAGGGCTTCTAGGAATAAGGCTCCCCTTTATTTAAACACCCATAGAATCATCATGGCTGTCATGATCTTCCCTCACGGAATCATGGACCTCTCAGAACTAGGTAATCATTAACCTCTGATTCGTGCCAGTGAAGTGCTATTAGGTTGTGGTGTTTATTTGTCCACGGCTCTCCCTCAACCTCTCTGCGGAAGGAAATCGTGTGTGTGGCCCCGTTACTCCATATGAAATTACTGCAGTGGAAATGGCTATACGTTAGCCTACATCATCCTTGATAAATTAACCGAGAACATTTCCACATCATATTATCAAATCAAATGTACTAAAAATCACCATAAACAATCAACCCCAAAGCACACTCCCTAACACGATCTAGAGTCATAGGGGTTTAAACCGATCTTATCTGTATCCTCAAGGTCCAAAACCACACTCGATGCATGAGGAGTCAATAGCACACAATACATGTCAAAGCGGTAAAACATCATGTCATCCATCATAGCGCATCGTAATCAAGTATAAATGTATTATATCATTGAAAGTCCATATCACTTGTGAGACAAGTGTCCTCAAAGAATAAGTTTTTCTTATACTTGCTAAATGGATATTTACAAAGTACTTGAGATTTATTCTAATAGTAACATGAGTCGGAATGACCATTTATAACTGAAAGGAAAGCCAAGTGTATCACGGTGGAAGGGCAGTTGGCAAAAGTTCTAAAGAAGATGGAGTGGTATGAATTTAGGAAATACTTCAAGAAACAATATTTATCAGCAAGATTTATTATGAAATGAAGACAAAAGAATTTTATGAGATAAGACTTGGAAAAATGACCATGGGCGGCTTTGATAAACAAATTTCTTGAATTGTTAATATTTCTGCCATACATCAAGGAAGACAAGTTAAAAATCCGCCGATTCCTAAAGGTTCCTTCCATGACTATAAGAACATAATTGAATTTGAAAATCTTAAGTCTTTAAATGAAGTTCTTATAAAGGGAGTGGATGTCTTTATGGTGGTACCAAACGATAGTGAATTTCCTAAGGCTTGGAAGGATAACAAATAGGACGAAATTAATCGATGGAAGAAAGGATTCAACCAACCCCTTTAAAGACCTTGGCAAATAATTTCCAAAGTAAATATTTTCATTCCAATAACCATAACACCCAAGAGGGAGGTAAACCAGTTAATGTGGGAATAGAGAAATTTGGGGAAGCTCTAGAGAACGGTTAAAATACAAGGAGTGTGGAGAACCTCGCAGCAGAGGTGTCCACACGTTTGTGGCACCCTGATGGGACCATAGTTCACAACCTGAAAGAGGCCTCTAAAGTGGGAGATATGGGCATAAACGTGCACATCATTAATGTAGCTATGGATGGTAGACAAGATGATCATCAATCCACCATAGTGGAAATTGAAGTTAAAGTTAATAATAATCTTGTTTCTATTTTAATTGTATAACTACTCTGTTATGTTACTCATGGTTTAGTTGATTCAAACAATCTTAAGAAAGTAAAGTATACTAAATCCTGGTTAGTGCAACTAGCAACAAGGACTAAGAAAAAGTAACCCGATTTCATTTTTGAATGTGAACTTAGTTTAGAGGGCCAAAATACAAAGTTAAATATGAATGTTTCACCTTTGGGGTCCTCTGATATAATAGTGGAATAGGCTAGTTAGAGAATATAATTAATTTTGATTTGTATTTAAAATCACTTACTTAGAGAGACAAAAAACAACACAATTAGGACAGAAAAAGGCATTAGAAAACAAATAGCAGGGTTGGTGATTTCAACAATGTAGTTTAAGAAATGAATGAATAAAGGTTGTCGAATTTTTTCTATTCAAGTGACTAATATATTAGAAAAGGAAGATAAGCCAGGCCCTGAAAGAGATTTACCATGCTACATGAGTTTGAAGATTTGTTGTGAATGAGAGATCTGGCGCCTCCAAGAAGAGATATAGATTTATCTATCGATATACTACCTAGATCATCCTCGATATGTAAGGAACCCTATAGGATGACTTTACCCGAGCTAACAGAGCTGAAAATTCATTTACAAGAAGTCTTTTTCATTAAAAGTAAAGATGGGACTTTAAGATGTATATTGATTAGCGACAATTAAACAAGATGAGTATTAATAAAAAGTATCCTCTACCCCAAATTAATGATATGTTTGACCAAGTGGGAGGGGAAGATATTTTTCTAAGTTAGATTTAAGATCTGGTTACGGTCGAATAAAAAGGATGAAGATAAAAGTAAAACAAATTTTAGAATGAATATGGACATTATGAGTTTGTTGTTATTTAGTTTGGTCTCACTAATGCACAACAACATTTATGTGTTTAATGAATAACATATTAAGTTAATATTTGGATAAATTTGTTTTAGCGAATTGGTATGGTGACATTTTAGTTTATTTGAAAATGGAAGAAGAACCTACGAAGAACATCTAAAGATAGTATTAAAGACCTTAAGTAAACACAAGATGTATGCAAAATTTGACAAATGTGACTTGCAAAGAATACAATACCCATGTACAATGCAGGAAGGTATTCGGTTGAACCAAGAAGATAAGGCCATCATCATGGAATGACCTATCACTAAGGATGTGGACATCCGGTCATTCATAGGAATTACCAATTACTACCCTGTTGTGAGGGGTTCTCTAAGATTACATACACAATCACATCCCTACAGAAAAAAGGGAACAAAGTTGCTTGGTCACATAAATATCTAGACAATTTTAATAAGTTAAAAGAATTGTTAACTACGACACCTATTTTAAGGCTAGAAGACCATGATAAAGACTTTACAGTTTGCGTGGATGTGAGAAAAGAAGGCTTGGGAGGTTTCCTAACTCAATAAGGACACATTATTTGTTACGAGTCACGAAAACTAAAATAGCATGAATGAAACTATGTCACACACGACTTTGAATTAGAAGTTGCTTGATTCATGCGTTAAAAATGTGGCGAAAGTATTATTTAATGGGAAGAAATTTTTTATTATTAACCACGATACTTGATGGTGTTAAATATTTGTTTAGTCAACCGGATATTAATGCAAGGCAAGCAAGGTGGTGGGCCTTCTTGGTAATTGTTGTTTGAAGTAAGACACATAAAAGGGGTAAAGAAAACAAAGTTGCACATGCGTTATGTAGGAGAAGTAATGGACTATTTGAGATAAGTATTAGTAGAACCAAAAGAGACATTGAACAAAGGATAAGATATGAAAGTGGTAATGATGAAAAATACATCAAAAAGGCAACATATTTACAAAGTAATACATAAAATTTGGACAAAAGATATATGAGTTTGGATAGCAATGGACTGCCAAGATTTAAAAATGGTGTACAGCCGGTAGAGTTAAAGTTAGCATTTTTGGATGAAGTTCACAAAAAGATATATTCTGGTCATCTGGGATACTAGAAAATGGTAACAACCTTGGCGTCCTTTTATTGGCCTAACATGTAAGGTGAGACAACTGAATGCTTATCTAAATGCCTAGATTGTCAATAGGTGAAGGATGAACATCAACGTCCATCCGACCTGCTATAGCCTCTACCTATACTAGAATGTAAGTGGGAGACTATCTCACTGGACTTTATCATAGGATTTTCCTAAAACTAAAATGCATAATGATTAGATTATGGTAGTAATTGATAAACTTAGCAAGTTCTCACATTTTATTCCTGTGAAATCTACTACAGATCAACATGGTGGAAATATTTATGAAGGAAATGTTTAGATTACATGGTATCCATAAAATGGTATTCGGATAGGGAATACTCAAATTTACATCAACATTTTGGAAAAAAATGTTTTGGGGGTTGAATACTAGCACGAATTTTGCTTCAAGCTACCATCACAAGCTTGAGATGGGAAGAAAATTAAGCGAGCGAACGGTTATTGGAATAGATATTCTGCTGAATGTATGTAAGGACAAAATCAACTAAGTGGGAGGAATATGATGCATCCCACCTACTTCCCCGTAAACTGGTGACCTCCCAGTCTAGGATATTTGATTCTCGAGTCTAATGACTCTCTCAAACCACAATGGTCTCGTTTTGTGATATAACACAGGACCCCTCGGTTCCTTGGTGCAAGTCTGACAACAAACCATGACCTTCCCTTTCACCTTGCTGCGAAAACTCTGAGTGTCAAGCGCTAGATCCTTTTTCTTGATACACCCCTTCTTGATGCGTTGTAGCCACATGATTAGAGTTTGGGGAGTTAAACCACTTTTGGGCACGCAATGCTCCTCCATTACACTTGTCCTCGAGATGAAACCATGGTTCAAATTGTGACCCAACTTCAATTCCTTAGCCTCCTCACAACATTTTTCCCAACAATGACATAGGATCATCGATCTCACAATCTTTGGCGATAGCACGCGTCGAATCAAGCCGAATCTAGCCCTTCTTCTTCTCCTACCGGACGAGATCTTCTCTTTAAATCAATGATGAGGCTCTCTCTCCTTAATTTGGGACCTTGGGTGTTTGAAATCTCAAACTCAGCTTCCTTCCATAATTCATTCCTCTGGAATTAACAATCTATCGACGCCTGTATAGTAAATCGATGACCCCGCCTTCACTTGGGTGTTTGACATTTCAACCTAGATCAATGGTCCAATGGCCTCTTCTCGATTGATGAGATTTCCTCCGGGGCTTTGAACTTATGAGATTTCAAATCCTCAAACCTCTTACTTCTAATATATTTTACATGGAGTCTAAGATCCACTGACGCACGTCCTACCGATCCAACAATCGAGGACTACTTCAAGAATTTACCCAGAGTTAACATATTTGCACCACGTCTTCCCCGAATCCAATTGTCTAGATCTTATTTCAGGGCTTTGGGTGTCCACACTCCTGCGATCTCAGTTCTCAACTGAAATTTCACTTCATCTTTTCTCGGAGTTTGAGATCTGTTGACAAATGTCTCCTCACATATCAACGAATCATGGCTCTTCGACTCTCTATGCTTCGATAATTTCATGTTTCAAACTTTCTCCTTCCTCCGGATCTTTTGAGATGATGACATGTGGCTTCAACGATCCAGATATGCTCCGGCTCTCCATCTCTCTATGCTCCGTAAGTTTCAAGTTTCAAACTCAACTCCTTATGAGCTTGTGATATCTTGATGACTCATCAATCAAATGACTAATATTCCACCTCCGTTAAGACACTCCAGAAATCAGGAATCTCAATTTTCAAACAACTCCTGACAACAACCAACGACTATGATTCACTTCACAGCGATCGGCGTTTGGTCTTCACTCCTAGTGATGGTCGAGATTCTATTATGGGTTTGTGGACTCTAGGAATCTCAAGTTTCAACCCCAATAGCTTCTCTCTCCTTTGTAAGTGAAGTTCTAAGGCTCATGCACTTACTTCTAATTTGATAATAAATATGCCCTATGATTAAACGATTATCTGTGATTCAGCGATCATTAGATAGGTGTGTGCTCAGCAAAATAAATTATCAAGATAAATATATGTATCTTTTCTCTATTTATGAAACATATAAAAAATATAAAATATATATATTCCCCACTTATTCTTATGATCAATTAACTCTATGTATCTCACATAATGCCTAAAATTTGTTCAGTATACAAAAGTATACATTTTTTCTTTTGTTCCATATTCTTTAAATAATTTTTAGTTGAACATATCTATATATTTCTACCTATATCCATATTTCCTTTTATTGCACAAAACTTTTGAGACCTAAAAAATTACCTACTTGTTCTAGCATTTCTAAATTAGGTTTCTTTTATATGATATAACTTAAACAATTTTCAAAACAACATGATTATATCTGAAATTCATGTACCCTTCTCTTTACAATATCCACATTGTCTTCATAGATATAATGATGTTACTCTACTCCATACTATAGGTTTCCTCTTCAAAAAATATTAAAAGCTATTAAGTCCTTGTTAGTCACCTCTAGCTATGTCTCTCTACATATATCTACTATGACCAAAACCAATGTTTTGTCTACAAAGTGTTGTGATGTGATCTACAACACCTCCATAGATACCTTGGTTGATATTTTTATGGACAAACAATATAATTTTTTGATATATATACTCCATAAATCATATAATTGAATTTGTAAACGGGTCCTTCTTTGTTATCAGCTTCATAAATATTTTGAAAATAAAATCATGAAAAATTTGAATATGCATAAAAATCAATTTCTTATGTTTTATTCTTATATAATGATTTTCTTCATTGTATAGCCGGAAAATTTAGGTATGGTGGATAATTTAAAAAACTAGTGACATGTTCCTGAAATGGTTGAATTGTTGTGCCTCCCCTCGAATGTTTAATTAAATGACTCTTTTTTATAACCAGTGGTGTCCCTTCGATTCAATGAACCTCAATGACTATTTTGTTTCAATGTAATGTTTGCGTCGTTCTTTATCGGTATAGACCAATGGTAATGAACATCAATGACTATTTTCTTTCAACGTAGTGTTTTCTTCATTGGTATGGACCGATGGTTATGATTCACAAATTTGTGGCTCTTTACCTTTTGTGAATCAAATTTTCATTAAATAGGATGAGAGATCATTGCAATTTTGAACAATCACAAGCAAAACTTGCTCTTCATTTTTTTCTTTTCACTCTTCGAATTCTCAAGCTAGATAGATGGATGTTTCTTGTTATAGTCTCACATGGTTGGTATTTATCTAATACCATGTTATGTCCAAGTCACGTATGATTAATTATATGAACTGAACACCACTCACATAGTATATACCATTTATTATCATGAAGTCAATTAATACATACACATTGATTATCTTTTATAAAGTTCATAGGTGGTAGTATATATCATTTATTATCCTGAAGTCATTTAATACATTGACATTGATTCTCTTTTATAGAGTTCATAGGTGGTTGGATAAACTATCTACTAAGTATAAAAGGGTAAAAAAAAATCTGGTTCCTTATTTATTTTCTTATAGAATTGTCTAAAGTGAGTCTTTGAAAATAATTGTACCAATAAGTAAAGTATAAAAGGGTAAAATTGTTAATTTGAAAGAGACATAATTTCCAACCCAGAACTCATAATTGAGGAAGAGAGTAATCGATATAAATATATTGAATATTATAATCATCATATCCACCTAGAATTCATATTCGAACAACATAATCATCTCCAAATATTAAAAATAAGCGTATTGTTAGGGTTAAAAGGATAGAAATTATGCATAACTTTTCTAAAATTGATTTGTTCTTATGTAACAGAGTTTTATTATTTCTTGTGCATTTTATAATTTCATAGGTACAAGAAGAACAAATCAAGTTCAATGTGTGGACTAGAAGCATAGAATATGCCTAAGGAACTCGTAATAGTGAGGAAGTGAAAGTTATGTATGTTAGGTTCAAATGAGGATATAACTTTTCTAAAATTGAATTGTTCTTATCTAACATAGTTTTATTATTTCTTGTGCATTTTATAATTTCATGGGTACAAGAAGAACAAATAAAGTTCATTGTGTGGAATAGAAGCATAGAATATGCCTAAGGAACTCATAACAGTGAGGAAGTGAAAGTTATGTATGTTAGTTTGGGAAATGAGGATATAGAGTTTAATGGGATTATGAGTAGAGTAGAATCATTAGAGTTGATTGAGACCACTAACATATTAAGAATGAAAGTGTTGAGTTTTAAAACTGATAATGAGAGAATAATAATACCACAACAAGAGATAAACAATGCTAACACCCATTTGTTGAAGAGTCTAAACGAACTAAAAAGAAAGTGAGAATGGCAACAAGTTGAAGACATGAGGAAAGAGGGAGATACAATGATAGAGGGGAAAATTATAAAGGATCCATGCAATGAAGGCGTGTTAGAAAGACTCATAGAGAACATCATTCACTTGTTTATTCAACAAGCAAGAATGATTTATCATCAAAGATCTATGAAATTATCCATGATATCTCTTGTCAAGTGAAATCAAAGGAAGGAATGAAACATACCACTTAGAAGGAGAACTTAGGAAGTTCAAGCCACAAATATTTGATGGAGAAAATAAAAAAAAGCGTTGCATCCTCTTTCTTGGGAAATAAAAAAAATATTTCTAGTTACATAACTATTCCCTCAACTTGGAAGCTAGAGTTGACATATGCCATTTGCAAGAAAATGCTTTTATGCCGTGGAATCAACTAAAACAAGTGAAACTTATCAATGAAATAACATTACTTAAAAAAAGTTTAAGAAATATTTCCAATAGCATTATCTTTCAGAGCATGACTATGAGAAAAATGTGCAAGAATTCTTTGAACTTACGATATGAAATATGAATATGCATGAAAATGAAAGGAAGTTCTTAGATTTGTTGAGATATGTGAAATTTATTAAATATGAGAAGGTAAAAATTAGGAGGTACATTTTACAAAGATAAAATAGAATATGATCAAACAAAGAATTTCAAAGAGACCATAAAGATACATGTAGTGGGCTAAGGGAAGAGCAACATTCGAGGAGAGAGTCTTGGAAGGAAAAGAAGAATTAGAAGTGGAAGAAAGGATGAGAGGTTTCAAACCTCCTTCATATTTTAGGAGTATTCCTATGTGTATCAAAATATTCACGAAACTCATAGTGAGTCAATGATGGCATAATATTCTGAAAAAATACCAAGACCACCGATCAAATGTTGGGGTTGTAAAGGATCAATGATGTTTTCAAAATATATCCAATAGATTGAATGGAGTGAGTAAAATTGTTTATGTAAATATCATTCCATTGGGTTCTTATGATATCCTGATAGGAATGGATTGATTAGAAAAACATCAAGCTTTTCTAGAATATCATAATAATACATTTATATGTCTTTATGAAGAAGGAAAACATAGCTTTGTGAAAGGAATTCAAGGACCCATTTCTAAAAGAGCAATTTTATCCTTACAAATGAAGATATGTTTAAAAATGTCACATCCCTTATTTTCAACTCATGTAGAATAACTAAAGAAGAATAAGAGTCCAAATTTATCTTATTTTAGAATGAAAGAGTTTCTAGAAGTGTTTAGGGATATTCGAGGTTTACCACGCAAGAGGGACATGCACTTATCTATTGATCTAGTTCCTCGAGATTCCCCAATATCACTAAAATAATTGTTCAAGAAGGGATACATACGTCCAAGTGTCTCACCTTAGGGAGAACTATTTCTCTATGTGAAGAAGGATGGGACCTTTAGTTTTTTCATTGAATTTAGGTAACTAAGTAAAGCTACAATGAAGAACCAGTGGCATATTCGAAGAATTGATGATCTCTTCAATCAAATGAAAGGAAAAGGTCTTTTCCAAGATAGACGTTAGATAAGGATACCATGATGTGAGAATTAAAGATAGAGACTTAGTATGTTATAACCCTAAATTGCACTACCCCGGCTTGCACGGCATCGGGCCAACTCATTACCCTTCATTGCAGCCATGCTGAACAACTCTTTACAAAGCTCCATTTTTAAAAGAATCCTTGTGAGCCCACGGCCATGGTGCAGCTAGCGAGCCCTGCTTGAGGCCCATTATAGCCAGATACCTAAAAAAACAAAAAATGGAAGTTTCATGGGACGAGAGCTTTTGTCGATTATATAACTCCGAGTCATGCATGGTCGAGAGTTCTCCTAAAACCCTAACTCCCCTTCTAGCCTATAAAGGAGGGTAGGGGTACTATTCAAAGGAAAAATTATAAATAAAGGAACTTCTGCCAAATTGCCAAGCAGGTTTGTCCCGACCCAACTTTGCCTCAAGCTTTTAGGAGAAACTCAAGAAGCAGCATTTGGAGGACAAAAAGAAGAGGAAAAGCCCAGGATCAAGATCGTGGAACGGTGACCAGCCTCGGAAATCATTGTAAGTTGATTTATATTGAAGTTAATGAAAAAGATGCTACCGTCCATACATGAATCTCATCTATGATATTGATTTATGTTTTTATCTCCTAACCATAATAGATCGATTAGAATGCATGCATGGTATTGTTTGATTGGGAAGCTTTGTGGAAGGAGCGTGACAAAGGACAAGAAGCTCAGCGGAGGATACCTTGACCGTCCGGAAAAAGGATTGTTTATTCTTCTCTTGTATGCATGTGAAAGAAAGAGGTTTGGTCGGGTAGAAGGTCAAAAGTTAAGTCTTAAAGGGTCATTTTTCTGCATTATAAGTTTAGAGCCCTAGCTTATTGATCCGTGAGATACCCTATGATGAACAATTTTTTGAACTTGGTATGGACACTACGAGTATATAGTGGTTCCATTTGGATTAAAAAATCCACCATATGTCTATAGTAATACGATCAATGACATTAGAAATACTTGTGATAAATTTTTTCCATATTATTCTTTGATGACACTTATCTATTGAGTATGAGACACTTTGGGATGGTTCTATATAAGCTAGAGATATCAGGGTACATTCCAAGATGAGAGAATGTTCATCTTACCAAAATCAGATCCATTATTTGGCCCATATTATTTCTTAGAAGGGAATATCAATGGATCTAGAAAGGACTAAAGAAATCAAGGAATGGACAACACCATGGAATCTAATAGAATTCAAGTCTTTCATGGGACTTCCAGGTTATTATAGAATATTTATAAAAGATTTCAAATATTGATCACCAAATCACTTATTTAAATAATAAGGGGATAAAATTTAAATGGACCTCTAAGTGTAAAGAAAAATTTCTTGTTTTGAAGGAATTATTTACAAGTGCACCAATTTTAAAGATTGTTGGTCGAAATCATGAGCTTAGTGGAGTACTTACCGAAAAAATCCAATGTAATATGTTATGAGTCAAGTAATTGGAAGAGAATGAAAGGAATTATACCACATGACTTGGGTTCCAACATAGTGTATGCTTTAGAAATGTGGAGGCATTATAGACCATAATAGTTTGAAAATTTTGTTTGAAACCTACATTAAATGTAGAAACATGGAGTTGGTCGAAAACCTATTACAAATGTGACATTATTATCACAAATTTCAAAAGAAGAGTAGAATACTACATCCAAATTATTTCACAAATGATTTTTTTAATATAAAAAATATACTCTTTAAATATTCAATGGTGGAAGGAACCAACAAAAATTGGGGAAAATGAAAATAGCAGAAACAAAGAAATAAAAACACTTACTTGAATTTAAAATTACATAACTATGAGAGAACATCAAAACATATCATAAATAAAGGAATTATTAGGCACATGGTGTGAGCCTGTGGGTGTAATGAGATCTTTGTGTTTAAGGACTGAACACTTCTACATGATTATATCCTCATAAGAGCTTACAATTGGTAAGGGTAACTATGAGAACATCAAACATATACATAAATAAAAATTATTAGACATGTTGACATAATGAGTGTAATGGGATCTTTTTGTTTAAGGAGTGAAAACTTTTATATGATTAGATATTCATAATAGCTAACAATTGGTAATGGTAAAGACAGACTACATTAAAGACATGAAGGGTGGAAAAAATATTAAAGTTAACAGACATACTCCATTAAAGGTAAGAGTTACCAAATATTAAAATTCACTCACCATAGAATTATGTAAAAAATCCATTAAATACCATATTAATAAAAATTTGATAAACACAAAATATAATCTCATCATATAATTTAAAATGTGAAATTACATTATCTCAATAATTTCAAGTTTTCCACAATATTTTAATAGGTTGTGGTTTGACATGGAGGGCTTATCTATTGTAAAAATGCTAATAACCTTACAATGAATCAAAAAAAATAAAGATTCTAAATTCTCTAAGTACACTAATATGAATGTGTTAATTTTATAATCATTTTGACTTATTGATTGTAACAACCCTCTAGCTAAGGACATCTACTCAGATCAATAGGTGAATTTTTTTTTTTTTTTGTGTGGAGTTAAGTGTGTCTTGCGCGTGAAAGAAGTAACCCCCTCAACTCCAAGTCAACACTCGAATAACCCAGGGGCCTTAAAACCAAAGGACGAACAAAATCAAGATGACCGACATATCATAAAGACTACGAGGGGCACATGCCACAGAGCAGGAGAGTGTGCAATAGCGAGTATGGCTGAGGCAGACACGGGGTTAAGCGAGAATGTCACCGAAGGAAGAAATCCGGTGATGCAGAGTGGTAGTGGGCTTGTGCCTGCTTGACGGGAACTCTCACGGCCACAATGTGTCATAAAGTGGAGCTGTGCCTTTAAAGCAGCGAGAGACTCTTGATAAACGGATTGGGTTCCTGAACCTCGCTAGCTACAAGAGGAGTCTACAACCATGAGCCGCGGACTGACCTAAACTACTCCAGCATCAAGGACTCTGAGACCGGGGGTCAACAATAAGCCTGACACATTGCATTTTTCTAAGAAATGCCATAATGTGGGCAGTATCATACCCTAAGGGTAACTCTTGAGCATTACAACCTTCATAAAAACTAGTCCTTCCTACCAATTACTACCATAAATGCAACAACCTTACTAAATAAGAGCAGTACGATTAACATCATCATTAGGGTTACACTAAACAATAATGACGTAGCAAATTCGACATCGTCATAACATTAAAACTGAGCCAACTCTAACGTTGTCAACAGACATTATTACCATATATTAGCAATGCAAAATTTAACATAGTCACTAGAAATCCAACTGTACAATACTGGCATCACAATTTCCCCACATGAACATTTCAACTAGTACTCCTATAAAAATTAATCAATGCACAGCTGCAATTCTTAAAGCATGACATAAATTAAATAGCTTCGACGATCAATTAACATTATTAAAATGGAAACTATATTAACCCTATTAACTAACATCAACATAACCTTAAGTAACTAACATCAGCATTCAATTAAAGGATTAATATGGCAATTACATTTATTCTTTGCATTGAAATTTTACCCACATTGACCTTCATAATAATATTACTAATGCAATTACATGATAATTTATCCTTGCTATTCTGTCAAGTGTCCTTTCAATACAATATGACTATTACATGAACCCTAGCTTATCCTTGCAATTAAGCATCCCTTAATTTACGACTCGACAATTTTAATATTACTATGTGATGACAAGCGCTCAATTTAAACAACATGCCATTGCCTACCACACGTGAACTGATCGCAATTTAACATTTATCAAAATTTGCAATTAACAATTTGCTATCATTACAGCTCTACCAGCGTTACTTTCAATTAATGATATAGCTATTGCCCTTAAATCATTTCTCCTCATTGCAATTTTACCTCATTAGCATTCAACTTATAATATCATGACAACATCACCATTGCCTATAAACGATGAATTATATTGCCACTCTATCCAAAAGTAACCTTCCATTAAAACATTCCTGTGTATTTAACTCAACATTTCCTGTTGTATTTAACTTTCGACCTTTCGGCAATTTTGCGATAACAGCAGATCAACTAATAATTCTAATGGTGTGTGTAATGCACAATTATATTTTAGTACTCGGTGATTAAAAATATAACTATTCCCAATGTATTGATACATTATGAATCATCTTTAAAGTTACTGTTACTTTCAATTAATCAGTCAAAATAATATTATCTCATTAAAAATATAGATATCCTCTTAATCGCCGATTAATAACATTACTATTCATTTAATATCCTGTCCTTAAGGTTACTGTCACGTTCAAATAATCAGTCAAAAATTAATACTATTCCATTAAAAGAGATCGATATCACATCATCCGCCAATAAATATCATTACCATTCGTTAATAACTTTGTCCCTAATGATTCATATTACTGTTACATTCAATAATCAGTCCAAAATAATACTATTCCATTAAAATGTTGATATCACACTATCCGCCAATTAATAACGTTACTATTCATGACTCTAAATGGAAAACGTAACACACTAAAATTCCACCTGACCGTACGTAAGGGTTATCTTGGAAGTGGCATCGCTCATCATTAATTAAGACAATGGTTCAGGTGACCATTTACTGTGTTGATAAGTGGAAAAATCATCATGCATAAGAAACTTTAGATTGGAGAGAATCAACACGCATCCCAAAATGGATTAATTAAGGATAATTATATTACAAGAAAAAGGGGGCCAGGTTTGAAATTGCCAACTACTCGCGTTCCTGTTTTCAATAAGTTAGGTAAGGATTCATTCCAGGCATTCAAGGCAACGCTGTCAGGAAAAGTAACGCCCACAACACTTGCTGGAAACTAGGAATTGACAGTCGGTTTTGCTGTAGATGGCCACTAAGGATCAGAAAATGTCCAGAACAGTGGTAGGAATCTGACTGCGTTATCTCTGTTTTCTATTTGGCTCGAGGATGGGGCGATTCGGAGAAGTTTGGGGCGAGTTTTTACTTCATCGCCTGCACCGTAATCAAGGAATGAGCCACTGCTGTAGTCGATGATAGCTTAATCCTCATTCAGAAATGTCTGAATCTGTAAAAACGATTTTATATTAAAAATTGGTCATTTTCATGGAAAAAAGGGCAACGCAGTCAGATTCGAGATGACGTGGCATCCGCTTGAATTCACAATATATCTACGGTGACAACAGGGGGTACCATCCCTAACTATTAGACAGGTTTGTTACAATAGTATCAGCCATGTTTAATGCAATAGACCGGTTAATACAATGGAAATTAGACAGGTCGTACACAGGTTTAAAGGGCCCCCGGTGAATGAAAGGATCTCTTCAATAGTTACCACGATACACTGAACAGCAAGGCTTATCGGCAAATTAAACAGCGGGTTTAAACGATCGGTTAAGGGTAGCATTAGTGATTAAAGGTTAAATTAATCCGCAATTTTAAACGATGAAAAAAATAGAGGATAGCATCAGTAACTGGAAAAAATAATTTAATAGCAACAGGAACGGAATAGCATCAGCATTTGGAAACTATATTACTTGACCCTAAAACAAAATAGGACATAATGGAAGGGCCGATAATGGGCGTTTAAACCAAAACAAAGTCGGTAAAGCTAGTTACGGTTAAGCTCTGAGGCGTGGATAGCATTATTGTTGGCAACTGAAGCGGCAGCAAAGCTTCGGCTGTAGTAATGAAACCTTCATTGGCGGTTAAAGAAAAGCGCATGAAAGGATCGCTTCAATAGTTACCACGATACACTGAACAGCAAGGCTTATCGGCAAATTAAACAGCGGGTTTAAACGATCGGTTAAGGGTAGCATTAGTGATTAAAGGATAAATTAATCCGCAATTTTAAACGATGAAAAATAGAGGATAGCATCAGTAACTGGAAAAAATAATTTAATAGCAACAGGAACGGAATAGCATCAGCATTTTAAACTATATATTAACAACCTAAATAAAATAAGGCCATATGGAGAGGGCCGATAATGGAGCGTTTAAACCAAAAGCAAAATTCCCGGTAAAGCTAGTTACAGTTCGCTACAGACGTGGATAACGTATTGGCAACTATAGGCGGCAAAAAAAAACTCGCTGTAAGTAATGAAACCTTCATTCGCGCATGCTGGCCAGTTAAAGAAAAATGCACTGTGGCCCGACCCCCATCCCACAATGTGATTACACCATAAGGAGAAAGGGCGCCAGGCCGAAGCATATCCACCAATAGAAGTAAAAAAAAACGCAGTGAATAATTCCTTTACAAGCATAAACTCCATATACACCATAATAAGTAAA
>SNQJ01S0193401.1:5042-17759 GCA_010110895.2 Picea sitchensis
CCCTTAATTGGGGCATATTATATTAGTAATGTTATTTTATTTATGTCAGATTTAGGCCATTAGTTGTAATTATACCTCCTAGTCTCCTATATATACCAAGGAGACATTTTCATTTTGAATCATCTTGTACTTGAGCATTTAAGTGGGGTAAAAGGAGGTTGCCCCATCGAAGAGGATTATTATCTTAAATTATCTCTTTTTCAAGGCGTTGAGTACTTTTCCTGAGGTTTTTCTATGCTATATTGATGTTTGGTTCTTAACAATCTCCATAGTTTGAAGTGCCCCATCTCTACTTCTTGTGATGAGCGTAGACGTATATGCCATCAGGATAATAATTATCTCATACTCGATGATACATTGTATTGGAGAGGTGTAGATTGCATCCTGCATCGATGTCTCACTCACGAAGAAGCAGTTATCGTGATTAATGATTGCCATATGGGAGCATGTGGCTATCATTTGTCTGGGTCAGAAACAACCCAAAAGATTCTACGAGCAGGTTACTTCTGGACAAAACTAATCAAAGATTGTATCGAATCGGTCAAGAAGTGCCACCCGTTCCAGATCTTCTCTTGGAAGATGAGGGCACATCCCGCTCCCATGTTTCCTGTCATCACAGTTGGTCCCTTCACCAAGTGGGGGATTGATTACACTACATGCAACCCTCCTTCAGCAAGGGGGCATTGTTATATCATCGTAGCTGTAGACTACTTCATGAAGTGGGTCAAAGATATGCCAACATTTAAAGATGATGGAGAGACTGCAGCTCTCTTTTTATTCAACCAGATAATAGCAAGGTTCGACGTCCTGAGGGAGATTGTCACTGACCATAGAAGTCACTTTCAGAACCAGATGATGACTGAGTTAACATCAAATATTGGGTTATGGAAAGAAAATTCGTCACCCTACTACCCCCAAGAAAATGGTCAGGTGGAAGCTGTGAATAAATCTCTTAAGACCATCCTACAACGAACGATCAACTCAACCAAGTCAAATTGGAAATTGATGTTATACTCAGCATTATGGGCTTACCAAATGCCTATTAAGACTGCAACCAGTTTCTCACCTTTTCAACTCATTTACGGGCTGGAAGCAGTCTTTCCTATCAAATGTCAGATCCCGTCCCTAAAGTTGGAAGTACAATTATTGCCAGACACTTCTCCATTTGAAGAGCGGTTATTATACCTTGAGTAGCTCAATGAGAAACATCGTGATGTGTCCCTGGCCAATGAGGCTAACAAACATAAAGTCAAGTGTCAGTATGATAGGTCTGTTTGTCCTTGGATTTTCACTGAAGGTGACCTTGTCATGGTCTATGACCAAGATAAGGACCCCCTGGGGGTAGAAAATTCAAACCCATGTGGTTCAAACCTTTCATCATAAAAGAGGTTCTAAAAAAGGGCATTTATCGTCTAGTTGACTTTGAAGGGAATTCTTTGCAGAGCCTAGAAATGGACTCTACCTCAAGAAGAATTACTCATAGGTAGGTCACCATGGGTAACTTTTTGTAACATATGTATAGTCTTTGTACTATTACTTTCTAGTTTCTTTTAGTGTTATGGACATGTCATTTTTTATATATCTTTCATCATTGTGGCAGATGTCAAGTGAATCTGAGGTGTTCATTGGGTACACAGATGGTGCTAGCCAGCACACTCGGAGGCTTGCCTCCGCAGCTTGGGTAATTTTTTCACCTCGAGGCTAGTTATTATCTTCCTTAGGTATATGCTTAGGTGACACCACAAATAATGTTGTTGAGTATAGTGAAATTATTGAGTTGCTTCGTGACACCTTGTCATTTGGTATCTCTCATCTCCGGGTCTATCTCGATGCTCAGTTGGTTGTGTCCCTATGGCAGAGATTGAGGATCTACCGCCATCTATGCAGCCTCATGTAGTGGGGGCACCACGGACGTGGGTCCGATTGTTTTGACGTTTGGAAAATGTTGTTGATCAGTACAACAAGGCCCATAGGCCCTGACCTTAGTTAGACTTTTCACATGCTGAGAGCACTACTTGTATATATTTTTTGAGGGCATAAGCCCCGTGACTCGTTATTGGTCATATGTTTTAGGCGCTTGCGTCCACCTATGTACTCTGGTGATTATGACGTTATATATGGATTTTTATGTATTTTTGTGTCTTATGGATCATTTTTGAAAAAAATGTATTTACATGTTTATGTGTATGTCCTTTAAGATGTGTGCAAGATGTCAATCTAAAATTTGATTAGCTAGAGTATATGTAATTTGGTTTAATCTCCTAGGAACATGAAAATATGTAATATAATCAAAGCTATGTTCTAAGAGACGTACCCTAAGGAATCATCGGTGTAAAGTCGGATCATGAACACGGTAGAATCTATTTAACTGAAACACAACCAACTGAGCATCGAGATAGACCCGGAGATGAGAGATACCAAATGACAAGGTGTCACGAAGCAACTCAATAACTGCACTATACTCAGCGAAATTATTTGTGGTGTCACCTAAGCATATACCTACGGAAGATAATAACTAACCTCGAGGTGAAAAAAATACCCAAGTTGCGGAGGCAAGCCTCTGAGTGTGCTGGCTAGCACCGTCTGTGTACCCAATGAACACCTCAGATTCACTTGACATCTGCCACAATGACGAAAGATACATCAAAAATGACACATCCATAACACTAAAAGAAACTAGAAAGTAATAGTACAAAGACTATACATATGTTACAAAAAGTTACCCATGGTGACTTGCCTATGAGTAATACTTCTTGAGGTAGAGTCCATTTCTAGGCTCTGCCAAAGAATTACCTTCAAAGTCAACAAGACGATAAGTATATCTCCATACCAAGGATCCGAAGAGGTGATCAAAAACATATCTCCTCTGATAGGCGACTCTTTGAGCACAAAATCCCCTTACTCAACCGGAAGTTCCAAAATAAGTTCTACGAAGACCAGTGACTTTTTTTATTTTGCTGAAATGAAATCTAAGTCAAACTCCTGGAGGATGACTATCCATATACTGATATTTCCACCTATTACCCTTCGTGTCAACATGTACTGGAATGGATTCACGATAGCAGTGATGGTGGTCTTGCAAAATAGAACA
This sequence comes from Picea sitchensis, assembly GCA_010110895.2. Classification (NCBI taxonomy): domain Eukaryota; kingdom Viridiplantae; phylum Streptophyta; class Pinopsida; order Pinales; family Pinaceae; genus Picea; species Picea sitchensis. The sequence continues at coordinate 8,134 of SNQJ01S0193401.1, forward strand.
TAATGACGGAACCGTTGAACAGCATGAACCACTGCCAACGCAAGTTTTCGATATGAGAATAATTGATTTTTGGTCCTATGAGGCCTCGGCTCAGGTAATAAATCACATATTCTGAGAACAAGTCATCCTCCTGAACTAAGACCATGCCGATGGTTGACTCTGCTGCAGTCGGGTATAATAAGAAATATTTGTTATAGTTAGGTGGCCAAAGCAGAGGGGCAGTCGTGAGGGCACATTTCAACACATTGAAAGAGCGTTGGGCGGCATCATCCCAATGAAAAGGAATGTCTTTCTTTAGTAAGCGCATAAATCCCTTTGTGATCTCGGCATAGTTGGCAATGAAATGTCTTAAAAATATTTCCTTGCCCTGTAGACTCTGAAGTTGAAGGATTGTGCATGGGGGAGGCAACTGAATTATTGCCTCAACCTTGAGAGGATCGACCATGATCCCTATTGTTGATACTGTTAAACCTAACAAACGTCTTGATGTTACACAAAAGCTACACTTGTTTGGATTCAAGTGAATCTGGAAGTAGCGACAACACTCAAAGATAAGTCAAAGGTGTGTGGGATGATCCATTCTCTTGTGAGATCGAGATGTTAAATCATCTAAATAGGCCTCAACTATATGCTTGAGGTCATGGACAGAAAAATACATGGCTCGATGAAAGGTCGCTCCAGCATTTTTGAGACCAAAAGGCATTTTACGATACGTGAATGTACCCCATGGACAGATAAATTTTGTTTTGTGTTGGTCTTCGGGTTTGATTTGTATTTGGTTATATCCTAAAAAACTGTCCTTGAAAGAGAAGGCCTCGCAACCCACACATTCATCGATTATATGGTCGATAAATGATGTGGGAAAATTATCTTTGGGACAAGCCTTGTTAAAATCACGGAAGTCTGTACATACACGAATCATGCCTTGTTTTTTATTGACTGGCATGGGGTTTGACACCCATTGGATCAAATGGATAGGATAGATAAAATCAGCTTTTAGTAGTTTCTCAACTTCAACCTTAATGGTTGTTGCTTTCCTGGGGTTAAATGGATGAAGATTTTTCCGAACAGGCTTGGCATCTGGATAAGTTGTGATTTCATGTTCGAATGTTTTTGGATCGATGACTGGCATTTTCTCATAAGACCGGGAAAAAACATCGTTGAATTCTTTAAATAGATCTGTGTAGATTTGAATCTCTCTTGGGGAGTATTCAGCTCTGACGAAAACATTCTACATGACGCCAGGAGTTCTATAGATATTGATCAGTATGGTTTCAATGATGGTTTCCATATTACCCTCATCATAGACCTTGTGTGCAGCTAAGCGATTAATAGGACAAGACCTATCTCCAGTCCTAGTCAAGGTGATTTCTCTGGCCTCAATTCTGCTTAACTCTAGGAGGAAGTATGATATGTGATGAATATCATCCCATGGTTTGTCCGGACTAGTCATTGCTTCAATTACTACTTCGTCAGAGGGCAAGACTAATTCTAATGAATCAGTGTTAGCGAGAGAACCTTGAGCCCAAATAGGCTTTAGAAGCGGATCTAACTCTTGTGTAGGAGTTGAATCTGTGTTGGCTGAAGCTTGTTGGACTAAAGAGTATGCTACTTCAGCTGCGGAAAAGGGCATGGACATGTCTGGGTGCCCTGTCCCCTCCATCGTGGCCGATGGGGAAGGAAGTATCCACGGATCGGTGAAGTAAGTCATGTAAAATGATGAAACTTGGAAAATCTCAACCTTATGGTGGTCGGATATGAACTTGACATCACCTTGAGGGGGTGGGTAATCGAAGGTACCCATCAAATATGGGCACAAACCCACCCCTACGTTGACTATGTTTGGTTGAGGATTATCAATCATCGGGACTACGGACACCCCCAATGAAGGGTCAGGTCTGGAGAAAGACAATTGATCAATGGTCACAATCCGGTCCTCGTGTGGAAACAACAAGGCCCATAAAAATGTAACAACCACTACTTGCATGGCATAATTCCAACTCCTTCCTAACAAGATATTGTAGTCAAGGGATGCGTCGACTACTTATACCTCGACACACATAGTCTTCCCTCCCAACTGCATGGGGAAAGAGGGAATGATACCATGTGGTCAGAACGAATGACCGTCGAAAGCAGTGAGAAGAGTAGGCGACGGAGACAAAACGGGTTGGCCAATGGCCTTCCAACATGCCAACGACATAATGCATGTCAAGGCACCCTCGTCAACCACCGTGCGGAAAATATTTTGAGTAAAAGTTTTCGTGGGGTGAGCCACTACTATCTGAAATGATACTTGGTAAGGAAGATGAGGTTTTAAGTCAGTTGTATCTAGCACGATGGTACCCGAATTACAAGTCTCGATAGATCCTAAATCGGTTAACAAAGCTTTCCTTTGGGAAGGGTAGCTTTGGAGGACCTCCAAGGTGGACATCGCACAAGGGGTTTGAGATAAATCCTCCAGCATAGAATAGTTCTGGGCAGCCCTTGGGTTTGGGTTGTGAGAATATTTTTTGAATGCACCTTTTGGGATGCATGTCATTGTTTCACCCAAAGTCTTCTCAATATGTAGAGGAAGAGATGGGAGTTTGGCTTCTTTTCCCTTCTTGTAAGTTCTTGGTTTACTGTAGTCATGCACTCTAGTTGATATAAAAGCATCACCCTTCATCATATATACATTCGCGGATGCAATATTGTTTGAAGACAGAGAGGGTCCTTGACTACCCCCTTCTGCGATTGTAGAGGCTTGGGTTAGGTTTTGCCCATGCTGAAATGGATTGGTTAACACAGCAGGTTGTTGTTGTGTCACAAAAGTTTGGGCCTCTGCAAGCTGAGGACATTGGTGGGTCGAGTGGTCTTCCGCACACAAGTTCCATGGATACCTCACCTTTCGTTTCTCAATGTTTCCCCTGCCAGCATTATCAGTGGGTTTCTTATCCCCCTTACCCTTCTTTCATTGTTTTTTCTTTCCTTTAGGCTATTGGGTAGCCTTTGGATTTGTCAATTTCACTTTGTGTACATCCGACGTTATAGTAGGGGGAGCATCCAAAATAGTAGTTTGTCTAGCCACTGTGTGTTGTATAGAAAATTGTTGCAATTGCTTCATCAATTGCTCAGTAGGCTTTGTTTGTGCTGAACCAACAATACCATCAGCATGTGTTCCATCTCTCTGTTTGGTTTTATCAAGTATTTAGCATGGTGCATCTGGCAAGATCTCGTATAATAAACTAGACTAAGAATAGATGAGCTCAAGTTGTTCAGCTCTCATGATGGTGTCTTCTTCGGAAAACACTCCTGATGTCACGACGTCTTTGGATAACTGTGGGACCAAATACTTAAGGAACCACTCAAGAAAGAATGTGGGTGGGACTGGCACCTTAATTAAACTCTTCTGGTGTCTCCATTCTCGGATGTGATCAGAGATATGGTCCACTTTTGTTTATGCAAAATTGGACAGCAATTTTGTTCTAGCGTTGTATCTCACAAGTAATTGGAAATGGTTTAGGAAGGCCATTGCCAATTCTCTGAAGGAAGAGTATCTTGAGTGGTCGAGCTCAATGTACCATTTCGTGGCACTCCCAATGAGAGTACGTTGAAACAATTGCAACTTCATAGATTCACCTTTCAATGAGTTAGATGAGCACCAAAGGTTGAAGGTAGTCACATGATCGCCTGGATCTTCGTTCGGCTTGGCTTTGAACTTTGGTATGTCCGAAGGAAACTTCGTTGGCATAGGGGGCTAATGCGGATCATGACAGATAGGGTCATTCAACAACCTTGTCAAGTCTGGCAAATGCAAGGTTGCCAAAAAAGGTAGTTTGGGTTGTTGGTGATAACCTGGGAAAAAGGGACTTGGAGTTTGACTGGCACTAAGTTGCGAGGAAAAGTTTGGTTGTTGTCCTGGGTTCTAGTAAAAACCATGGCCATGACCAACGTATGGATTTTGCATGTGAGGAGACATCATCGGTTGATTCCCAAAATAGGATGTAGATGGATGGGCATGCATTACATTTGGAGGACTTTGGGAAGGGTTTCCCCATGTCGATCCCATGGCGATAGGCATAGTACCTTGTTCGGGGTTCCATTGACTGTGGAAAGAATTTCCCCAGATCGACATTCCTGAAGAGGGAATGGATCCCTGCCAAGAATTCCAAGGCCCTGATGTGGAAGAAGTTCTTGGGTTTGCCCCCTGTGTAGGAATAGTACCCTGCATAGGAATAGGTTGTCCGAAACCGAGGTTGCCCCCAGTCGGGAAAGCAGCTGACGAGAAGGCATTGTTACAAAATGCATCGAACAAAGAAAATGGTGTCGAACCTACCGGCATATTATGTAAAGGCGGTCCTTGAATCCCTACTCCAAATAAACTATGGTGTGCAGGTGGCTTGGCGGATTGTTGATGCGTGCCACCGAGCGAAGGGGATGAAGGAGGTATATGACCTCCCCTGTAAGGGAAAGCATTAAAAGGAGCTGAAGTGCCCCCCATGTGGCCTTACAAAGGAGCATTAGAGCTCCCTACCCCCAGACCTAAAGTCTATGAAGTGGAGTAGGAAAGTACAGGACTTGTACCTGAGCTAGGCATCCCGTATGAGAATGGAGGGCCTATTGCACTTGGTGGGAAAGGGGTTGTGGATGCCACCATAGACGATATCGGATCACTATGCGAGGTAGAGGTGGTCGAGACCATGGTGGCTCGGACCAATGACGGTGGGTTAGGAGGCAGAAACTCTCCTGTGGTGACAACCGTAGTGGGAATTGAAGAATTCCCACAAGGAGCGACAACATTTGTTTCCATTGTTGCGTGCAACACTGTCTGGCACTCGTAAGGGTGAATCACTACAATGATGGGTGTCGAACGATCAGTGGTTGGAGTTTTAGGTGGACCAAGAGCTTTCACTCCAAGGTATAACACGGTCGTTTCCTCCAGATGTTGGTTGGGAACAATTTCTTGTGACCCGGACGCTTCAAAAGACCCTTGATGATCTATCTTTTGCCTTAGTGGTGGCGGGGGTGGCTCCAGTGTAACCAGTGATAGGCCCAGAAGCCTCCATGATCGGTGGAGCTCGTGATCCTCCACTGTGTGAGAATATCAAAGACACTCTAGGGCTGTCTATTCGTTCAAAAAAAAACACACACTAAAAAATCCCCTACAAGATAAAACAAGCAAACACTAAACTAATTGGAAGAACAGTTACAACAACCAACACCAGAGCAACTTACCGGTGCAAGTGCAACTTAAACACGAAAGCACCCTTCGAGTATACTCTGCAAAGCATGGACCGATGTCTATCCTAGGTACCGTGGTATACCCCCGCAGTCACATGTGTATGTCCCTAAACAAATAGGAAACTAGGTTGCCAGTGCTCAAACAATCACCAGGCGGGTACAGTCGAAAGTCAGGTAGACCACAATGAGTAGGGTATCAAGCCTAAAACCTGTAAAGGGTATCAAAATCAAGTGGTCCAAAAGAAAACTGAGGACCTTGAATGGATTCAAGACCCATGAAGCTCCGTGGAAAATGCAATTGATGGAGTCCCAAGACAAATCCTTTATATGTGTTCTCCACTACGATTGGTCCATCTTTGGAGGGGTTATCTCCACTACCTTTCCGCATGCGACCTCTTGTTTATCCCCTGTGTTAGATGGGGGTCCCAGATAACTTACACGATACTGGACTTTGACACTCCCTAACTGAGACTCCAATGTTTGATTTTAATGGCCTTGAAGATTTTTCTCTCCAACCCTAATTCAAGGCCCTAACCCTAAACTAGTTGGTTGACCCTACAAACATAAAAAGTCTAATAAATTTTATATTTAGCGTTAATTTTTATGGCTTGTCTTAAGTCAAAGGTTATGAAAGTGAAACTAGTGATGTTTGAAAGACGAAAGAAAAATAAACAGAAAGCTGGAAACAAAAAAAATTTACTTCACTTAACTCTTAAACAACCTTTCAAACTTAAAAAAAATTCTAAGATCTTTGAACAGAAAATTCAAAGCAGGATTTCACTCGACTACGAGCTACTTATGATCTAAGTAAACCATCACAAACTTATGAAAGAAAATACTTTTCCCTGGTTACTAATGCAAAACAACACTTTTTAACCAACAAAGAAAGAAAAGTTTTTTTTTTTTTTATTTGAATGCTCACAAAGAAAAAAGGAAAAATATCAACAAGTCAAAACCAATAAAACTTTATGGCCTAAGCGCAAATCACAAAGAGTCGCTTTAAAAAATCACACACAAGCAAATCAAAATTGGACTCTCACACTTGTCTAAAAACCCTATAAAATCAAAATTTTGAGGAAAACTTCTAAATGAAAAAAGAAAGTTATTGTTGTGATCAAACCTAAGTTACTAACCGCTATGAGAGAGATCCAAACCTGAGAGGTATAATTCTTGTCAAAAGAAAGGATGACTACCTTACCTTCAACAAAAATTATCTCCATAAGCACACTGTTGACAGTTCCATAGCAAGCGTGTGCACGCGAGCTGTGTAAAGTCAGAGCGCGTGTACATGTGTGTTGGCCTTATACAGACCGTGTGTATATATAAAACTCTGAGACAAATAAAAACCCAAGCAAGCTAGCCCAGGAAAAGACTACTGGTATTGAGAACCAGAATCTCTTGAAGACTCAAACACTTACTTTAACAGAAAGAAAACAATTCAAGGAAAACTTCATAGAAAAAACCAGTCCAAGGTGAAACCTAAGCTATAGAGTGCAAACAACAAAGATTAGAAAGAGTTCTAGAAAACCCCTAAGAAGGACTAATTCTGACAGGGAATAGGATGACTACCTCTTTAAAAGAAATTTTCTGGAATCATACACGCGACTGTCACCTCCTCAGCTAGCGTGTACACGCAGGATGTGAGAATGCAGGGCGTGGGTACACGCATGTAGACCTCATATAGGCCACGTGTACCTTTGTGGGTCTCAGAAAAAAATACATTCAAGCAAAGAGACAGAGATAACTGGTATGGAAGACCAGAATCTCTGTTAGCTCAGACTTTTGCAAAAACTTTAAAAACAGGAAAATGAAACCAATTCTTAAAAATACCCAAAAATATTCCCAGGAACCCTAGAGATTTCCCCAATACGGTCGCCAATTCTGTTGTGAGTGAGAAATCCCTCTACAGACTAGCACTTAGGGTTTAATTATGCATGCATAAAATACCTAAAGATTTCTACTTTCTACTATCGTCCCAGACCTAATCCCCATTATTCTTAAGCAAATACATAGTTAAGAAGATCAAGTGAGCATACCTTATTTCAGGCGTTTGATGTAGATCCTTCCTCACACTTGATCATTTTTTTATTGCAGCTCTCCTCCCAAGGATGACCTGCATTCACACAAAACAAACAACAAACTCCACATGCATTTGATATATAGATTAATGGGTTAGAGATTCAATAAACAAGTATGCAATAAACCATGAAAACCTCATATGGTGGGACGGGAAAAGTATTTATTTATTATTAAATTCAACAAATCAACTTACAATGATGAAGTCGACCACTGCTCCATGAACCTGGTCCTGGGCTCCTCTTCAACTGTCCTCCAACTTCTTTTCTCTATCTTTCTCTTTTCACAAGGATGGCTAAAGGGTTGGGACAAAGGGAATACGTAATCGGGTATAGTTTCTTTACTATGATTCTCCTCCTCCAAATGGGACCCCTAACCCTTCTTTTATAGGCTAGAAGAAGCTAGGTATTTGGATGAACCCTCGACCATGCATGGCCGAAAGGTTTAGTTAACTCACCCAAAGTTGTGTGTTCCATCAGCAACTTTCCTTTTTTCGTGCTTTTGTAGGTACATGTGGGTTGTTTTGGGTCAACTAGCATGTACACGCGTGCAATAATAGAGCAAGGCATGTGGGCCTTTATAAAAAGTGTTTTTAAGAAGAGTTTTTTAGCAGTGCTTTGGCAAAGAAAGAATCTGAGATGGCCTAATGCTAGGTAAGCATGTCTGGTGCAAATTAGGGTTATAACACTAAGAAATGAAATGCATAAACAACATGAACAATGTAGCACAAATCACATCGACACAGGATATATGTGGTTCACCCCGATGTGGGGCTACATCCACCAACTCTTCTTCTCTTTATTAGCCTCTTCAATCTCCTTACAAGCACCAAGCCACAAAGCTAACTCTACATAGGACAGAATATATGTGCACACCTCGCCAGATCCTCCTTCCCCGAGTTAGGTCAAAGCATAAAACCTTACACAGTCTATGCACAAAGCACTTACAAAATTCTTTCACTTAGCTCAACAAGCATCAAAATGTATGCACAAAGCCTACTAGCCAAGCACTAAGACGATCAATGACTAGTACTCCCTTCTTGCATCATCTGAATTACTTATTTATACATTACAAAAAGGGCCTAAACATGGGTAAAACCCATGGGCTGATATTCCATACCCGTTACATAAACCCTAAAACCCAAAAATCCCATAAAAAGGGCGTGATCCCATGATCTCTGCTTCGCCTGGGCGCTTCGTCTCCAACCAGCCTGTCAAAGTCCCAAAAATGGTCAAACGCGATCAAGGTTCTCCCAAAATGTGGTCGAGGGCCAACAAGTGGACAAACTATGTGGTGGACATTTTGTATAAATAGAGATCGTGAAATCTCATTTTAAACATAACTCTCCTATTGTGAGAAGTATAGGATTGAAATTTGTGCTACCTTGAATATTTTTTTTCTCTTGTGATATGGTATGGTGCTTTCTTTGGTTATGGAGTACATGATGATGATGCACTAGCTCTTGGAGGTCTTTTTTTATCTATTTGCAGTGGTTTATCTTGGCATGTTATGGTTTATCTTGTTGTTATTTAGATTGGTAAGACATTTTACTTGTTTCTATAATTTGTAATTCAAGCTCAAGGTTGATTGTTTCTAAGGATAGGTAGGGATTATAAGTTCCTCCAACATAATTTTAAGCATAGAATTATTGTTTGCAAGGATTTTATAAGGAAGTGTGAGGATATAAACCCCTTAGTTTAAACCCTAGCTAGGTTACTTTCATTGGGGAATAAGCGGATTTATACCCCCAAGGAGGTAGTATCTCTAGCTCTTTACCTTTTTACCCCATTAACCCATTAATAAAAGGCACTATTCGTTGCATTGGAGAAATAAAGCATTGCATTGGTAAACGTGAAAAGTTGAAGTCTTGGATTTCTCTCGCTTTGATTTTCATCTTTGATCCCTAGGCTATATTGCCTCATTTAGGCATCCTATTTCACCCACCAAAACTTGATTCTGTAATAAAACTAACCTACATCCATTAGGGCTTCACAAATATAACCCTCTAAACCTAGATAACTCCTAAAATCACCCTAGAAATTGGATATAACTTTGCCCTAACAAAATACTAACCCTAGTGCACATTTTAGGCTAGTTTGAGGTGATTTTAATTGTAGTAATATTTTTTATAATAATCTAGTAATATCATTGTAGTAATATTTTTTATAATATTCTTTCTTTTATGCTAAAGTCTTGCTCTTTCATTCTTGAGTTGAACTAGTCTTTACTAGCTTGTCTCTTGCTTATTCAACTAGACATTTAGCACTTATTTTGAATCTCTTATTATCTTTTACATGTTGATATATATCATTTATTTTATTTTCAATTAG
>SNQJ01S0193403.1:0-17759 GCA_010110895.2 Picea sitchensis
AGGGTAAAAAGGGGATCACCAAATAATTAAAGTTAATTTAAACGGGTGACAAGGATTTAGGAGAAAAAGGTAAAATGGATTTATGAATTAATTGGAGAAAACAACTTTAGAAAGCTTGAATAATAATTTAAGTGATAATTATAATATGGGAGAAAAGGGGATGAGGGTGACTCACTCATCCATTCTTAAGCATTTTTCACTTGCATCTTTGAGCTCTACAACTTGAGCATCTTGAGGGTTTTTGAGTGAACAAATCCTAGAGATCAGAAAGGATGTGAAATATTCCTTTGTTCCTTATCCATTATTGGCCAAGCTGGTGAACGATTCCACACTCACAATTCTATTCAGTTTAGAATCATTTGAACCATCAGTTGTGAAGGAGGGCACACCATTGGAGAATTTCTCCAGAGAAAGGGCACACTGCTTAAGGGAAAAAAGTTCGATTTGGATCCAAGGTGTTAGATATGGAAAAGATATTGGTTTAAGAGTATTTATCATCCTTGGAGTGACTCCTCTTTGTATTATTGGGGGTTCTCATGCCCCATAGTTATTGATTTTCATAGCTGGGAGAAACTTCTGTGGAAGGGCGCACTTGAGGTTATAGATCTAATGATTTTTAGTCATCTTGATTCTCTATAGTAGGAGAAACTATTCACTAGAGATAAAAATAATCATCTATACAGGTTATAATCTATTATTTGGAGTTTGGGGGCTTGATCTAGCCCATGCAAATTGCTAGGGTGCACTACATCCAGTGAGGGCGCAACTCAGAAGGGAGTTTCATCATTTTGGAAGAAGGGAAAGAGATTGATCTTGCCATTGTTTGCATGAATATATTGGAGGATTAGGAGGACCTATATCTCTCTTAAACTGTATTTTGGAGGTGTTAATCAGCCACATCTATCATTCTTCAGTTTCTATTCTAGATATGTTCTTCTATTATATTTAGGTTGGCTTATATATTAAATAAATTATATATCTAAAGTTTTGTGGCTATTCTCTTGTGTTATTTCTATTTGTATCTTGTTATTATAAATCATTTCTTTATTTTAAACCATTTACTTGTTGTAAGAATAAAAAAATAAACTCTAGTGCATCTGAAATAATAAAAAGCATGCAAATTGTTTGACAAAATAACACAAGCTAAAAACAAAAAATTCTAATACTTTCCAAGCAGATCGACTTGGGAATATTACATCTGGGCTACAAAATAAAGGGCTAAACATTTGGGAAGGGGAATATATATGGATGTGGGGCCCACAATTCCAACTCGTTTGTACTTTCACGAGTTGAGAGACACGCCACAAGTCCTCTAAGTGTTGTGATCACTTCTTGGAGTGAGTGATGATATCATCTAGGTAAGTGCGGATGATATGGGAGATATCATGAAAAGCATATGTCATGGCTCGTTGAAAAGTGGCACCCATGTTTTTTATCCCAAAGTGCGTGATGTGATAGGTGAAGGTACCCCATGGGGTGGTGAACATAGTTTTGTATTGATTTGTGTGGCGAATTTGAATTTGATTGTAGCCGGAGAAACCATCCATTAATGAAAATACTATGTGACTGACACATGCATTGATAACCTAGTTGATGAAGGGTGTTGGGAAATTATCCTTGGGACAGGATTGATTAAGCTCCCAAAAATCAGTTCATACATGAATAACACCCTATGTTTTTTTTACTGGAATAGGTTTTGAGACCCATGAAGTATATGCAATAGGTTATATGAACCTAGTAGTACATAATTTATCGATATCGAATTTGATAGACATGGCCTTTGAAGGGTGTAAAGTTTTATTATTATGATGAATGGGGGCAACGTCATACTATGTGTCAATACAATGTTCAACAATGGTGGGATCTAATTTAGGAATTTTTGTGTATGAAAACGCAAAAACATCCCAAAATTCCTCAAAGGAGGACTTGTAAGTTGTGATCTCTTCTGAAGAACATACAGGATCGAAGGTGATCTCTTTGACGATGTCAGGTTTAAATGAGATGTTTATTTTGATGGTAGGGGAGATTTTGGCCATATTCCCTTCTTCAAAATCATTAGGTACGAGGATTGAGTTTTTGAACCATTCCACATGTCCAGAGGGGATAAAATATTTGGTTTCAATTGCACATACATCAGTATCTAAGAGTGGTTGAAATTCTTCTTGGGATAAGAAGAAAGATTGGTGATGCATGGAATCCCAATGACAATCTGGTGCTATCATGGCCTCTAATATATCTTCATCATATTGAAATAGGAATAAATATAATGGGTCATCATAGGTTTGAGCAGGTGGGTGGGACATGATGGTGCTCGAAGTATGATTCGAGTTCGTGATGATATTGTTGTCTACTGAAGGCTCAGAAGATCAAGATGGGTAGTCATTTTTTCCTTTTCTGGTAAGGGAACCTTTGGTAGGAGAGGAGGGGATTCACTATAATAAATGCACCATATATTCATACACATATGTGGGTCATGTAGGAAGGGGGGAGGAATAATATCATGGATAGGACTTACAGGGGAATTGGGTGGGTTTGGAAAGAAATATTCTAATGGCTGTGAGATAGGTATGGCTAAGGGAGCCAGAGATAAAAGGTATGGGCTCAAGGGGAATGTGGGGTGGCATACTTGTGGAGGTGAAGAAAATCCATTTGTCGATCCATGGAATAAATATTGAGGGGAAACATAGATGTAAAATGGTCCAACTGGTCACATAATGTGAAAGGGAATCTCATTTGTTCATTTAATAACATGGAGATGTAATGGATGCTAAAAATGTTAGCAATGATGGGGGGTAATTGAGAGGGTTCAATAAATGTTGTTTGTTGCATCGCCGCTAGAGTATCTCGCCAAATTAGGGAGAGATTGACAATGATGGGTATAATGGCTACACTATGAGCATATGTTGCATGCAAATTTGGTACGAAGACCTTTCTGTTGACATGATGAAGGTTCCATGGTTATGGTTGCCACTATTAGCATTGAATGTAATGGCTCTGCATTTGGGAGATAAATTAGATTTCATAATTAAGTTAAAGTAAGGTAGATATTGGTGGGGTGTTCAATTGATGCATAAAGTGTACATGGTGGTTGGACCTAAGATTGGGAGGGAAGCATAGACTTATTTTTCTTCTTGGTGCCCCTTTTGTTGGTATCATTTCCCCCAATTGTGTGACCATTTGGAATATTTGGCATTTTAACCATCGCTTGCATAGGCAAGACCTATGGTTGAGGTGGAATGGATGGGACTCATAACATAGATGGTGGGTTGAGATACCAAACCTGGATGGAAAGAACTATGTTTGGAAATTTAAGAGTAATTACTACTTGATATGTTGAGACCCTTGGTGGTGGGTAAAAGAATTATATTTGGGTTATGGCCTGAGGGACCATTTTCCAAATAAGCATTTTATCAACCATAGGTGGGGTGGATTGGAGTGGTGGTTCATTAGGATGGGACTCTGAAGTAATCTCCTCAAGGATTGTTTGTGACATAGATGCCTCCATGAAGGACGATGGTATGGAGCCTTCAAGAGGAGGATCATCAGGAATCTCCACACCATCTGATGTAACTACATAGAATTCAGGGGTACTAGTAGGAGGGAGAGTAGGAGGGGATACACCTTGGTAAGTACCCATAAGTGATGGATCTTGAAACATTTCTAGTCTGACTTTGATGACATGTGAGAGGTCAAAGCTAGCTTGAATGACAGGGAGGATGTTGTTTATGTGACCCGACTGATTGGTTTCATAGTGTGTTAGTTGGTAAATGGTGGCCATCTTATCATTCTGAGGGAAGAGCATGGTGAAAAACATGGAAGAGGTGAAGAAATTCATGGTGTACATATTTTTTCATCCAAATATGATGTTGTAATCCAATTGGGCATCGATGACTTCGATGTCGATGATAATCATTTTCCCCCCTAGTTCAACTAGTGCATTCTAGTAGAGGCCTTTAGGTTTTGATGGGATTCCATCATATCCTCGAAGAGTAATGGCTGAAGGGATGAACTTCGGTGATACAAATTGTTTCCATATAGTTTTGGACATAATACATGTATATTCCCCTTCATCGATGATACATCGATGTATGGTTATGTTTTGGATTTTGAACAAGATTTGGAAAGCCACTAATGAGGGAAGGCATGGTTTGGAATTATCCAAATCAAATGTTTTCAGACGGGTGTTTGATGGGTTGAATGCCCCTAATTGTGAGATAAATTCCTTTCTCTATGAAGGGCATGTTTGGAGAACCTCTAATACTGACATAGCAACTGGGAATTGAGCCAATTTGTCGATCAAGATATAGTTGTGTGTTTACCTAGCATAGGGTTGGTGCACATTCCTATGCAAAGGTGTGCGAGGTATGGAGATGGTTGATTCTATGTTAGGAGGAATTATTATCAAAGGTTTCCCTTTAGGTAATTGGGGTGAGTCCGAGGTGGTAATATTTGAGTTAGGAGGCATGTCGTACTGACGACCGCGAGTTTGTAGGAGGATTTCTTCTTGTGTGAGAAGAATATTATGCTTGGATGGATTCCCTTGTTGAGTGTGACCTGGGTTGGGGTACTTCCCGAACTATTGTGGGGACGAGGGCACTTACTATGTCTTAGTATTGATGACTCCTTTGTGAGGAATCACATATTGTAGGATTGCAGGGGTTTGTGGTTGTATATAGTTTTGAGGGACTTATGTTGGTCCCTATGGGTTATGGGGCCTAGGTGGATTCATGGATTCTTTCATCCATTTTTAATCGAAAATTTGAGGGCAGTGGTGGGTGTAATGGCCATATTCACCACATAACATACAAGGAAAATTAGTCATGAGGTTGTTATTTTTTCCTTGGTGTGGATGGATTTTGTTATTTCCCCCTTACAGATTTTGGCTACCATGGTTCTAGTTTCCCCCTACTGGGGTGTTTTGTTGTGGAGGGTTTCCCCACATGCCCTTCGTTGGAATTAATTTTTTTCTTTCACTTTTTTTTGTTATTGGATTGATTAGGTGGGTTGGTTGTATTCAACTATTGAAAGTCTTGGACTTGTTGAATAAGATAAGGTTGAATAAATTTCACACCTTTCTATTGTGGTCCATGTGGTGGTGCAATAGGTTGAGGGGGAACAGGGAAGATGTAATATGGATTACCTTGTGGGGGGACTCTGTATTGTGGGTATGAGGTGGATGTGTCACCCCCAGTAATGGATTTATATGATGTGGTAGGTGGAATACTTGGAAGTGGTACTTGGATTAGGTTGGCTGGAGGTACAGGTACATGCTCACCCATTAAGGGAGTAGGAAGGGATATAAAAGGGGTTTGAGGGGTGGAAGCAGGATAGTATGAGTTTCCTCTCGTATGGTTGATGGTATTTTTTTCCCCCAAACATGGGTACCGATTGAGCATATGGGTGAAAATGGACCATGGACCCGATCAATCCATCTATGGAATGTGATGATATAGGTTTGTATTGACCAAAGGGGAGAGGATGAGGAGCATATAGAAATACAGAGTATAAGTACCTTGATTGGGAGTAAATAAGATAAATATATTGGGCCTTTGTGATGGCTTCATATTCAACTTGAGGAAATGTTGTAGCCACATCTTTGGCAATGACATGAACTATCAATTTGAGGAACCAATCTAGCTATTGTTGGGGGGTGGTATCATCTTTGCAAATTCTTCTTCTCTGGCACCACTCATGAATATGATCAATGATATGGGTGGTTTTGGTTTGTTTAAATTCTGAAATAATTTTCAAACTAGTTCCATGATGGACAGGAAGTTGGAAAAAAAATAAGAATTCTTTTTCCAATGATTCGAAGGTTGTGTGGGACCTTGATTTCTCATCCACATACCATTTGGCAGATGGGTCAGTAAGTGTTCATTGGAATAATATCAAATGAATAGAATCCTCCATGGTAGTGTTGGAAGAACACCACAAGTGAAAGGACATAATTTGGTTGGTTGGGTCTTTCCCTAGCTTACCTTCAAACTTTGGGATGTCGGAAGTTAATTTGGCAGGCATGTTGGACCAAGTGAGATCATGTAATATTGGGTCATTCATTAGTTTGGTCAAATCCAATATGTTGAGAGATGCCAAATATGGCATGTTGGGAGGTTTTCTAGCCATGTTGTGTTGTGGTTGAGAAGTATTTCCTTGCGAGGACGGTTGGGATCTTGTACCTTGTGACAAAGGTTGAGCTCCACCTCCTTGTGATGGAGGACTAGTGGGTGGATTGTTTTGGATATTGGTGTCGAGCAAGATGGAACCAATAAAATTTGATCCTAAACAATTGTTCTCACTAGTGCATGTGATGGTTGAGATGACGTGTCAACCAAATTAGGGATGCCACCCAATATTTGAGGTAGGTTTCTCAGGCATGTATAATTATGGGGATTATGTGCTTTCCCTATGATCATAGACTAGATATAACTGTGAGTGAGTGATAGTGAGAGAAACAAGTTCTTTGGATGAATTTAGAATATCTCAACAATGTTATTTAAAGATGTATGTAATCAATAGTGGAAATCATACATAAAACAACTAAACAATTTAAGATGTTTTGGGGTTTATCCGTGTGTGGGAATAAAATAAATTGCATGTGTCCTAAAATAACTATCGTCCTTCCTCTCAAAAATCATTGGGCCTTCCAAAAGCACTCAACAATGGGGTGTGAACCCACTGGAAGAGGAACTAGTGAAGGTATAAACAATTAGTTATAGTGAGGGGTGAAAGGGGCATATCCTGAAAGTACTAGTGATATTTCCCAACAATCGTTCAAAATATTATTGACGTGTGATTACATCCCACAACCACCACCTAGGTGGAAAAAAACTAGATTTGGAAATTAAGCTACCTTGATCAAGCACAACATTTATATTTTCATCCTAAGAAATGGGTCGTGAAATATATTCTTTCCAAGATTTGGGTGACTCTAGGAGGCACGCACAGAAAAACTAGACCTCGGCCTTTGACCCTTCACTGGTATCCCCCTGCCTTATCATGTAATAATGTTTGTTTTATAGGATTTCAGTGTCCTATTTCATAACTTCTAAGTTTCAATGATAAATTATAATGGGGATTTATTAGGATGCATATCCCCAAGATATTAACTTAGACTAAAAATTTGTTTTGTGCTCCTCCTGTGGAGGTTAAACATGAGTTGCTTAATGGTTTATTTTAGGATTTGAGATAGGTTGTGAGATTGGGGTCATGAACCAACCTCATTGATTAAAATGGTGTGGAAATTTTTCAAAGATATGTGAAGTCTTTATAATTATTTGAGATCACTTTTGAGCATGGGGAGAAGAGAATATATGACTCCAAGTGTACGATAGAAATTTTAAGTGTGTGGTGAGGTGCTCTTATGTGAAAGAAGTGGTGGTGCCAACAATGATTTTCAATAAGTTAGTGATCAAAATTTTAACATGTGGACATCGCTTCATTATTTACAAATTTTGATTAAATATAACTTATTGAATGTTTGATGATAATCCTTGCAAAATTTTAAAATCCCTAGATTACTAACATGGTGAACATGTGTGTCCTTATTATTGATCCTTTAAACTTCCTAGAATGTTATATAATCTAAGAAATCTTTGAAACTCTTCCTAGATTGTATACATGTGGGAATGTATGGGCCCTTTCAAATCCTTTAACCTTCCTAGGTTGTTTTGCTTTCTTTAAAAATATTGAAACTATCCTAAGATTGCAAACATGTGGGCATGTATGGACCCTTACAAATCCTTTAATATTGTGTTTCAAAAACTCAAACTAAGAGGTATTGGCCTCTCCTAAAAACTAAACTAATAGGTATTGGACTCTCTTACTTTTTTGATTGATTAAAGGGAGATGGAGTTTCTTTAAGAGGCCATTTTTCTGATTCCTTCAGATCACTCAAAGGTGCATGGGAAAGAGAATACTCACACATATCAAAATATTCTCCTAGTCTTGATTTAGTGTGATTATTTGTAAATGAAAACATTAAATTTGAAGTTAAAATGATATACTAAGACATCCATATGGTAACAAATAAAGGGAAAGATGATATGGTTCTTTTTCATCCCTTTAGATGTCTATGTGTGGCTAAGTACTAGTACAAGAAAGAACTCTAAGTCTACTTTTATGGTGTTACAAAGTGATGAAAAATAAACCTAAAACTATTTGGTGAAACCATCTTTTAAATCCTTACAATCAATCGGAAAGAATAATTTTGTGTGGTCTACGCATATGACATTCTCGAACCCATGCAAACATAGAGAAATGGTGGGACATAAATTTGAATTGAGTTCTCTTGATTAAAGGCTCAATTGTTGCAGGTGAGGTTTACACTACGCCATTTTTTATCCCTGCAAACTCAAATAGGTGAGAAAGAAATATTTAATAGCCTAATTGGGGAGGAATTGGATCTATATCCCGAGTATGGTTGTCAATCTATCATGCTTGTTTTGCCCCTTCGGTGAGAAAAAAAATATCTTAGTTTCTTAGTTAGTCCAGCAAGACAATACAAATTTTGGTTAGTTGATTAGTGGTTCAACTAAAGAGAACACAAGAAAAGAAATAACAAAGAAATAGAAACTAAACTAAGCATATAAAAATTTCAAATGGATGTATGAAAGAGACACAAGGAATGGGTACAACTAGTATTGATCTTCGAATTGATAACACCTAGGAGAAGTATGGAAACTTATGATTCCTGTATTCCTCCTTGGAAAGGATCTTGAATCCCCCAAATACAAAGCTCTCTTCTTCTAACAATGGAAATATAGTGGTGAAGACTTGGTTGTAAAAATTCTCAAAAGGAGAGAAGTATAACACTTTATATGAATGCTCAAGTATCTCTAAGAGAAACATGGCTTCTTTAAAACCAAATGAATAGAATAACAATACTCAAAATTCTTCCTTTTGTTTGCATACCTTGGTCATGTATTTATAGGACCAATGAAAGATTTTTCATAACTTTATTGTAGTGTGAATGGGATCACTTTGAAGGTAATTCCCATCATTTTCGTAACCCAAAGGTAATATTTCAGGCCGATTTTGGAGTCTTATCATGGTACACTTCGACTTGGAAGTGGTTGAGGCCCAACCAATTGCATTAATGTGTCATTTCCACATTAGCGTGGGTTATTTTGGATAAATCTACGTAGACTGCACATCTTTTCCATTCAACATTGTGTTGGCTTATGTATATGTGCGCAAGCAAGATTTGCAGAGACTGCACTGAAATTCAATGACTATTTGCATAGTTTTGCTTGATGAATAGGTTCTGTAAATGATTGAGGTATGTTGATTAATATGTTGTGCTGGTATTTTCTTCAACCATTTCTTGTATTGATGTTAGAAATTTTTAGTGATAACACAAATAAACCCACATGTCAAAAACAAAAAACACTCACACCATGCAAGATAAAAATACATTATGTACAATGAAGTACACAAATTGTAGCATACATAGAGTGGATCCCATTGATAGGCTCCCTCCAAGGATCTTTATCATCATTGATGAACTTATGGGCCATTGTTAGCACCATGTGGCACACCATGCTTGGGCGACGCTGCATGGAATCACATTTTTTCATATGAAGACACTCATTGTGAGTAGTCTCATGAGATATTGTAGCTCCTTATTGATTCTCATCAACACATGAATGAGGTACGAAATTTTGATATCCGGTATAATGGAGACCATATAATTTGGTGGAAAGTTCCAAAAATGATATCTGAGGATAAAAAAGGTCTAGACTAGGAACTTCATTGGATGCCCCATCAAATGTCCTGGGTAGAAACTCATCATGTTAATCCTCATTCATTCCTAATCAAGAAGAATGGATAATTGATGCGTCACATATTTCTTTGGCTTGTCAATGGAAGCCATGAATTCCAAGATAGCCTCTTAAAACTTTAGCTTGAACTTGAGGAAGTCATGTGAACATGGAGAGTCAAAAACCCTTTTGGGTAGAGTAGGCTAATCATACTCCATATTATAATGGATTGTTTGACTAGTGTCAACTAGCACCAATGGGATCATTGATGATGGAATCTTGACCACTATGAGCATCCTATGAGATCTTTAAGACTTTACTTCCTTACGACAGGGTACTACCCAAGGATCAAAATACCCAAGGTATCTACTGGAACCAAAAGAGATCATATTAATAAGAGCCCCATTTTTGGAAGGGCGTGGTAGAAAGAGGGCACATTTGAGCCCAAATTGGTCTTAAGGTTAGGCATTTGGTATGCAAGTTGATCAATGATCATGATATTCCCTTGATTAGGAAAGTGAATGATGTGAAATACTGACAAGACTATCGCCATCATATCATAGAAATAATTGCACCCAAGTAGCATATTGTACTCTGAAGGGGCATTGACCACTTCAACTTCCACAAAAGAAATATTACTACCTAACTTGATGGGAAATGTGATGATGATTCCATGAGGCCAAAACATGTTTCCATCAAACACATTATGTTAGGGACCTAACCTCCCTAACCCCTCACGTAGGTAGAATAATATAATTCCATGTAATAAAGGCCAATATTAATAATGCCTACCAATAAGGAAGAATAAGTCAAATGTAAGAAGACCTAATAGAATCTTTCACTTCTAGAAGGATCTTCCTCTATATTGTTCTTTTGGATAGATAGATTTAGTATAAATAGAAGTAGAGGGTATGAGAAATATTGTCTTGGATATTATTGTGATAGAAATCTTCTCTGTTGGAGGTTGCCCCCTCAAAGAGGCAAGTGAACATTTCTCTCAGTAATCAAAGTTCTCTTTCGAGTGTTATTCTAGTATTATTATGGTATTTTTTTGGTTATATCATTGTTTCTATGCCATTTATAGTTAATTATTTATGTTCTACATACTATTTTATATCCGGAATACTACAAGTGGTATCATAGCACCTTCCTCGATAGAAAAAATGTGGGTTAATTTTTTTTCTTCAGGGTAGAGACATATTCTGGCGTCTTAAAGATACAAATATCTTTCGTTGCACGAATAAACTCGTGGTCAGGGATTCATACATAAATTAAATACAATTGGTACTCAAGTGCACATGTGTTGGCCACCCTTGTAACCCCTGTTGGTACCCCTTCGAGTGGGAGCACATCAGAAAACACCTGTATATAGATCGACCTAGATCTCCTGAAGCCCTCCATAGATAAATCGATTAGCTGCCTGAATTCTATAGTGCCACAAAGAACAACACTCGGGAAGATACTCTCTAGTACTTGGGTAGTCGGGTAGTACAACTAAGGGTACGGTCTAGCCTCCTTAGTTGATTCCCTAAGATATTGGGCTGAGTACTACTGTTGGACCCCCCATGTATATCAGAGAGCTATAGCACAAGGAAAAATCTTGTCTGTAGAACCCTTGAATACCCTAACTCTTGGGATGGAAACAAAAATAGAACATACAAGATCTATTATCGTGCAACTGTCTCCTGCACTTGGGTTGCGAAATTACTACACATTTCTTCCTGTTAAGCATTTGGGCATTTCATCACTGCATTATTATTCAGGTCAAAGTATAAATCTGTATAAGTTCTTAAAAAAAAAAAAAAGGTGGTCCCACCAGCACACTTTGTTGGGACCTATCCCACTAGGTTCCTCTCTTCGCCTCGACTCTAGTGATACCTATCATTTTTAACACAATTTTTTTGTGGAACTGACCTATCTTTGTCACCGTTATTTGTCTTCTATGCCTTTGGATTCCCCTTTTTTCCCTAATCGCAGTGATACCTATCATTTAACACCCTTTTTTTTCTGTGGTCCCACCCACCCCTCCAAACCCATTTTGTTCCCCTATACCATTTTCCTACTCCTTTGTCCAAATGACTACCACACAAGCCCAAGACCACAATGTCTTGATTTCTAACAACCACCAGAACAAGGATTTCTTCAGGAATCTTAATTCCAACATTATCTCCATCAATTCAACTATTGAGGTCCTCAAGGGCCACTATTCCCACATCAAAGACCTTCGGGAACAATGTTCCCACATGAAATACCTCAAGGAGTAATGCTCCTACATCAAAGACCTTAGAGACCACTTCCTAGGCCATTCCTAGAACCCTTCCTCTTTTGAACAACCATTTTATCAGGATGACCATGACTCTTCCCATAACCAAGGCCCTCATACTAACCACTTTTTCCAAGACCTCCGCCCTCCTAGAATTGAGGTGAACAAATTTGATGGATCACATCCTACAGGATGGGTCACCCAAATGGAACATTATTTCTCTTTTCATGGCATTACTGACGATTTATCCAAGTTTCATTATGGTGTCCTACATTTGGATCCGGAACGATGGAAATGGTAGAAATGGAAAAAAAAATCATGCCAAGGGTATCTTTCTTGGACACAGTTTGTGGCCAAACTCTATGATCACTTTGACTTTGACACCCACCATTTAGGTCGTTTGACCAAGTTAAAGAAATCTTGGATAGTGGAAGACTTTATTGTTTCATTTGAGCACTTGTCCTTTGGAATAGAGGGCATGTCAGATGCTTTCTTTAGGGAATGCTTTATTAGTGGCTTCAAAGATTAAATTCGTGCCCATTTTCTCATGGCATGCCCCCATACTTAGTTGGAAGATACTCAATGAGCCAAGGAAGCCCAACAGATTGTGTCCTCCCACACCCGAAAAACCTCCTTTCCTCCTTACCCTAAACCCACCCATTTTTCCCCTTCTGCAACTCCCCTCAAGATCCAGAAATTAACCAGGGATGAAATGGTTGAATGTCAACTCAAGGGTATTTGTTATAATTGTGATGAAAAATATTTTCCTGAGAACAAGTGTGAGTAGCAAAATATTTTTATGGTTGTGACTGAGGATATTTCTAAAGAAGATGTTCTTGTTCTTCCTGTGGAGGAACTACCATAGCCATCTGACCTCACCCCACCCTCTGACCCACCCAAAGTTGAATTAGTGATTTCACTTAATGCCCTCACTGTATTCTCTG
The DNA here is from genome assembly GCA_010110895.2 of Picea sitchensis. Taxonomy (NCBI): domain Eukaryota; kingdom Viridiplantae; phylum Streptophyta; class Pinopsida; order Pinales; family Pinaceae; genus Picea; species Picea sitchensis. Next base: position 12,966 of record SNQJ01S0193403.1, read on the forward strand.
CTCCCTAGACTCTCAAATTAATCGGTTACTTCAAAAATAGGAAAGTCATCATCCTTGTGGACAATGGTAACACCCAAAAATTTATTCATTGCTGCATTGCCCAAGAAGTCAATTGTTACGTCCATGCAGTGAATATTTTTCAAATCATGATTTCCAATGGTGGTTTCATGAAATATGGGGGACGATGTGAAAATATGTGACTCCAAATTGGTTTGTAACACCTAAAATCCCATATGTTTGCTATAGACATGGGTGGTTGTGGCATTGTTCTCGGTTCAGAATGGTTACACACTCTCGACCCCATTCTCATGGATTTTAAGGAATTAACCATGCAATTCCAACAGGAGGGACAACAATATAAGTTCCAAGGCACCACAACAGGATCCCCTGAGATCATCAGTTCCCATCGCATGGAAAATCTCCTCAAAAAAATTCATTCAGGAATTAGAGCCCAATTCCACTACATTCATATTGTTGAGAGACCTTATTTGCATCCCGACCTCCAATCTATCATCTCCCACCACCAATTTGTTTTTACGACCCCCAAAGAACTTAACCCTTCCTGTGGAGTCCATGATAATTCCATTGTTCTCATCCCTGGTAGTCTTCCTCTCAATGTTTGGCCTTATCGTCATCCCTTTTCCCAGAAGAATGAAATTGAGAAAAAATTTCATGAATTACTTGAAGTCAGTGTTATATGTCCCAGTACTAGCCCCTTTTCTTCCCCTGTTGTCATGCTACTCAATAAAGAAGGTACTTGGCGCACGTGTCCTGATTTTTGCACCCTCAACAAACTCACAATCAAAGAGAAATTCCCCATTCCTATCATTGATGACCTCTTGGATGAATTTAATGGTGCTCAGTACTTCACCAAATTGGATCTATGTTCTGGCTACCACCAGATCCATATGAAATGAAGACATCCCCAAGACGACATTTCACACTCATGAGGGTCATTATGAATTCTTGGTAATGCACTTTGGATTGTGTAATGCTCCTTCCACTTTCCAAAGTCTTATGAATCATGTATTCCATCCTTTTCTCCGTCATTTTATCTTAGTTTTCTTTGATGATATTCTCATCTATAGTAAAACTTGGTCATGTCATCTCTCCCATATGAATCAATTTCTCCATCTCCTCTCTAAGCACCAACTTTTCCTCAAACAATCTAAATCTTCCTTTGGTTCTTTAGAGGTGGAATACTTGGGTCATATTGTTGGAAAGGATGTTTTCCGAGTGGATCTTACTAAAATTGAAGCTATGAAAGGTTGGCCTCGCCCTAAAACTCTTAAGAGATTGCATGGTTTTCTAGTTTTAATGGGCTATTATCGGAAGTTTGTTCAGAATTATGGCAACATTGCAGCTCCTCTCACTTCCCTCCTTAAAAAGAATCCTTTCACTTGGACTTCAGTTTCGAATCATTCCTTCCAAACCTTAAAATAAGCTATGTGCTCGACCCCTGTCTTAGCACTACCAGACTTCACAAAGAAATTTGTATTGGAATTTGATGCCTCTAGGAAAGGAATTGAAGCTATCTTAATGCAATATGGCAGGCCCGTGGTCTTCACTAGAGAACAACTTTCAGAGGGATATATGTCCAATCCATTTATGAAAAGGAAATGTTAGATATTATGCATGCTATGGATCTATGGCATCCTTACTTATTGGGTCAACGATTCCAAGCCAAAATTGATCATCGGAGTCTCAAGTATTTTTTGGAACAACGAATTTATCCTTGATGCAACAAAAATGGGTGACCAAGCTATTTGGCTATGATTATGAGATCATTTGCAATAAGGGAAAGGAAAATGTAGTGTTCGATGCTCTTTCCCAGAAATTTGAAGAAGATGGGTCCCTTTTCTCCCTCTCCTTCATTGTACTAGATTGGCTCCAAGTTGTTTGTTAGGAATGGTTGCATGACCCCAAAATTTCTATCTTGCTCCAACAATTGCAACACAATTCTTTAGTTTCTCCAGGGTACTCTTGGCATAATAAAGAGTTTCTCTACAAATTAATTTTGTATTTATGAAAGAAATACCAACTTAAATTCACAGTGATTTATGAACTTCATGCCTCACCCACAACAGCAAATTCCAAATTTACCAAAACCTATGAAAGGGTCAAATGTTCTTTTTTCTGGGAGGGTATGAAACAGGAAGTCCACACATTTGTGGTTGAATGTGAGGTCTGTCAATGCAACAAGGGAGGAACTGTCAAAGCTCCGGGCACACTCCAACCACTTCTGATTCCACTTGTTATTTGGCAAAATATTTCTATGGACTTTATTGTAGGCTTACCTAAATCAGGAAATAAGTCATTCATCATGGTGGTAGTCGATCACCTCTCCAAACATGCTCATTTTTTTTCTCTTCAACACCCATTCACAACTGCCAGAGCGGCTCAAATCTTCATGGATAATATCTTCAAGCTTCATCACATGCCTAATTTTATTGTCTCGGACAAAGACCCCACTTTCACCAGCAATTTTTGGCAAGAGTTGTTCAAGCTACAGGGAACCCAATTTCATCTCAGTACTACCTATCACCCTCATATACATGGCCAAACTAAAATTGTCAACAAGTGTTTGGAAACATATTTGAGGTGTTTTTCTTATGAGTGTAAAAATTGTTGGACTCAATGGATACCCCTAGTTGAATGGTGGTACAACACATCTTACCATACAACTACTCGCATGACTCCTTTTGAATTAGTCTACGTCCAAAATCCCCCATCGATTCTCTCCTATATGCCAGGAGTCTTGAAGGTTCAGGAGGTTGACAAAAATATTACAGTCTAGGAGGATATTCTTCTTGCCCTCAAAGAAAATTTGGTCATGGCTCAAAATCGCATGAAGCAACAAGCAGATAAAGGTCTTTCCAATTTCCATTTTATTGAAGGGGGGCAGGTATTTTTTTGAATACAACCTTATAAGAAAACTTCCTTCAAAGATCACCACTATCCGAAACTAGTGCCCAAAATTTATGGTCCTTATACAGTACTCAATCATGTGGGATCAGTGGCCTATTAGTTGTCTCTACCCAGTCAGTCGAAGCTCCATTCGTTTTTCATGTTTCATGCTTAAAGAAGGTGATTGTAACTAAATGTCAAACTCAAACTAGTCTTTTGAAGTTGGATGAAGAATGATCCATATGGTTGCAGACACAATCAGTCTTCGCCCAGAGAGATCATCGTATCCGTTAGCGCACCATCTAGGAAGTGTTAGTTCGGTGGAAAGACACACCTTTAGAAGATGCCACCTGGGATTCGACCACCATTCTACAACAATTCCCTCATATGAATCCTTGAGGACAAGTTTGTTCTTCAAGGGGGAGGGAATGTTAGGGACCTAACCTCCTTAACCCCTCATGTAGGTAGAATAATATAATTCCATGTAATAAAGGCCAATATTAATAAGTCCTGACAATAAGGAAGAATAAGTCAAATGAAAGAAGACCTAATAGAAGCTTCCACTTCTAGAAGGATCTTTCTCTAGATTGTTCTTTTGGATAGATAGATTTAGTATAAATAGAAGTAGAGGATATGTGAAATCTTGTCTTGGATATTATTGTGATAGAGCTCTGATCTATTGGAAGTTTCCCCCTAGATGAGGAAAGTGAATATTGCTCTCAATAATCAAAGTGCTCTTTCTGGTGTTATTCTGGTATTATTTTGGTATTATTGTGGTATTGTTCTGGTTATATCATTATTTCTATGCCATTTCTAGCTAATTATTTATGTTCTACATATTATTTTATATATGGAATACTACACATTAAGCATGGTGTTAGATGGATCAATATTTGGAGAGTCGGTATCTTTCCAACATGATATTAATATGATATAAGTGGAGGCTCCTTCATTAGAAATCATTCGATAGCTTGTTTTCTCATAGATTATTACTTGAATCTGAAAAGAAATTTGGTCGGAGGGCCTATGCTGAGCTTGGTCCAAGTCAAATGCAATAAAATTGGACTCTGAGGGGTCAACCTTACCTATTGATGATAACAATGCCTTATGTCGCGTCAAACAGTTTTGTAGGACTTCGAGAGAAAACATGACACATGGTTCCTAGGACAAATATTTCACAATGATGTAGTTTTGGGTGGCTCGTGCAATGGGATTATGTCTCATTGTCTCATTGTTGAAATATTCCATAATGTTGTAGTTGGGGGTGAGGCATTGTCTCATGATGGATTATCTATCTGGAGAGGCCACCAAGCTAGGAAGACGACACTTGATCTTGATTCATAGGACCAAACTCAGGAATCTCATAGTTAAAAGATCGAGTTTGCAAAGATACCATATGGTCACACATGAATATGTGATTGTTCAAGGATGACCCCTCAAGATGAGAGGTACCTTTCATGAACCCTTGCAGAGGGGTAGTATCTATAGCAACCATTTGTTGTGGCTAGGGAGTAAATCCATGGGTTAATATAGTAGGTTCCTCAGAATCCTTTTACTAGGAAAAGTACCTATGAATTGCATCCATCTTGGGACACTAATGAGTAGGATGATCCTCTCCAAAAATATTGCAAGGGAATCTATTCTTCTTCTTATCCTTAGTTCCTCCACCAACATTGTTTTTTTTTTGCGGAGCCCCATGCGCATTGGTAGATTTATTTTTCCTATTTTTCTTCTTTGTTAAGAACCAAATATCAATATAGCATAGAAAAAACTCATAATAAGTACTCAACGCCTTGAAAAATAGAGAAATTCAGATAATAAGCCTCTTCGAGGGAGAAACCTCCTTATGCCCACATAAATGTACAATTCCAAGATGATTCCAAATGA
>SNQJ01S0193404.1:0-17759 GCA_010110895.2 Picea sitchensis
ATGTTACCAAACATGAATGGTTTCTGTAATCAACTATTATAGATTATGCATGACATGTATATATTTACTTATCATCATGGTTAACCATATGAATTATGGATTATGTGACAGGAAAATGAGAGGGTTGTCAGCAAACAAGAGGGTATTAATTTTGCAAGGCAACACAAATGCATATATCTTGAATGTAGTGCAAAGGCACGCATCAATGTGGAACATTGCTTTGAGGAGCTTGTTGTCAAGGTACTTTCCCCCTCTAAATACATTAAGGCACTTTTGTTTGTTTAAGGATGTCTTCTTTCTCCGTTTTGATTGATAAACTATTTCATTTGACAAGGATCAAAGAACTACAATCTTTGCAACTTGTCTTGAATAGGGAGCCCACACAAATATACAAACATAATGAAATAAAGAAGGCATAAGAAGTTGTTTATTTTTGTTTGTTGGACAATAACCTATTGTATTTCTTAGATAAATACTTTTTTGGATATCACATCCTTTTTGGCAAGTACATACAATTCTCTTGTAACTTCAAGTAGTTATGTTTTGGTTCATGTTTCATAGAAAGAAAAGCACTATGTTCAATGCCTTTAAAATATTCTATCACGTCATGTTTTATCCTCTAGTCAAGTGTGACATATATCTTTCTTGGCACTTATTAGAGTAGAATAGGATGGAATTTTACTAAAGATCCATTAGGCTAACTAGTCTACTTGACAAAAAGTTTACATCTCATTGTATCATTCACGTACAAAAGTAAGAAAATTGGAAATAAGATCATAAAACCTGATAATTCATCATCATAAATGTTTATATGAAATATGTTCGCATGCCCTGTTACATTTATCACAATATTGGACACTTTTACCTTGTTTCTCTAGCATTTAGGTTTCCATATGAAAAAAAATTCTTATGCTGCTATATTTATAAGATGGACATTTGCTATTATAATTTCGATTAGGATCATTATTTAAAAATAAGGAAAGTAACAAAGTCATTTGTGATTAATGTATTGAAGTTTTCATCATAGAACTTTGATTTCAAGGTCACTTGATTTGCATTTATGACAGATTTTGGATACTCCAAGCCTACTGGTAGATAGTGCATGTGGAAGAAGCAGAACTATTTATACACTGGAACAACCTTGTGACACCTGTAGCTATACATGTTGTTAATTTATACCAATAATGTATTCCTAGGTCATAGAAAGGTTTCTTGCGAAACTTCTTAGGAGAATAATAAAGTTGCATAAGAATAAACAGAGAAATACAACATTCTAATCTATTACAATGTATTCATAATGTAAATGTACTTCAAGTCTTTTGTGATTTTATTTCTCTTTAATCCTTCGTTGTTATTAATGCCAAACTCATTATACTGATACACTTAAGCATGTGTCAACCACCTTTTATAAAATCGGTGTTTTAGTTCTCGTTATAGCACTATAGGCTATCTTGTTGGGAATGATAATAAAATATTATTCAATATTTCATTATATAATATCAAACTATTTTGGTTTCAAGACGTAGTAACTGAGATAACTTCATGAAATTTCATATTGTTCTATTCTGATTTAAGTTTTATTTGCATTTACTACAGATTTTGGACACTCCAAACCTGTTGGCAAGTAATGCAAGTGGGACAAGGAGAATCACTTTAAATCAGGAACAAAATAGTGATAGATGTAGTTATGCTTATTGTTGATTTGTACCCATATTCTATATTTATGTTGTAAAATGATTTGTTGGAAATTCTCTAAGAATATAGTAAAATTGATTAACAATTAGGAGACCAATAGAAGACTTGTTTATATCACATCGTCCTATGAAGAGAAATGAAATGGTTATGTTATCTTTGTTTTTTCAGGTTGTATGTTTTCTGGTTGTCTGTTTTCTCAACCCTCTTTAAATCTCCATTTATATCAATGTTACACTCATTTTATGTGTAGAATAAATAATAACACTTTACATTCTAATTTATAATGCTGAAAGTTTGGGTCCAGTCTTGGAATTTGAGTTCACTCTTGAAAATATTTTTATTTCCTTTCAATTTACATATAACATAATATCTTTATTCGGAAAATATGATTTAGTTCCAAACTTTTTCATTCTTTATTACATGAAGGTATCTAAAAATTCATTCATTACTATGGAGAAGAGAGAAGAGAGTAATGTAATGTTATCATTACACTAAACTAAGCATAATGTCATGTTATATTATATTAAAAAAAGAATGTTATTGTATTTGATTTACTTTACATAATAATGTCATGTTATATTACATTTGTTTTAAACCATAATGGATATCATTGTATTAGAAAAAAGATGCAGCCGGACCATACAGCCTTGTATTACAAACTGAGAATCAGATGGCCACAACCCATAAACAAAATGACAATGTCCTTGTTCCAAAAAACCTTACATCTGTCTACCCAAAATGTATACTAACTAGCATGGCAAGTGTACTACCATATAAACTGTCCCACTAACAATAAAAAAAACACAACAAAACATTTTAAATAGAAAAGGAACTTAGAAAGCTAGTCCATGAAGGGCATCTTTTGGCACATGGATTTTCTATTGCTCTGCAGGGCATGTTCCATTTGCAGTAGCTTTCAGTTTCAAATTGGTAGAGCGTTGAGTTTCCACACTTCCCTTCTTCAAGCCGAATGAGTCTTGAGCAGAGGAAGGAGTGGGGCATTGGAGAACCTCCCACCGAATGAGTCTTGAGCAGAGGAAGGAGTGGGGCATTGGAGAACCTCCTATGGGAGGTTAAGGAAACCAGCAATACAAGCTACCAAGGAGAACACTGATCTCAATTGAATTTCCGTGGTCATCTTTTCCTCCCTTGTGCCAACAACTCCAGTGGAGAGTCGATGTCACCACGGATTGTTGGGCTTTTGCTACACCTCTTTTGAACCGTTTCAAATTTCTACTAACCTACACCAACTCACACATCACACAACGATTTTTCCTACACTGAGCCATCCCCATCACAATGCCAGGGATACCCAAAGCCAAATGTGTGCCAACCAGAGTACAGATACCCTCTAGTGAAATTGTGGTGAAACTGTGATTTTATCCATCACAGCAATCCCTAGTATATAGTAGCTAGGATAATCCCCCAAGTTCGAAACATAGAGGCCAGAAACTGGGGGGAGGGAGAATCCTACTTCCCAACCCACCCTTCAAGCAAAATTAAACCACACGTGGAAAGGCATTGAACCATCATACTCTAAATAGTCAAGGGCAAGCAAAATTAAACCACACGTGGAAAGGCATTGAACCATCATACTTTGAATAGTCAAGGGCACCAGGGATTGCGGTGTAGTAAAGGTCATAGCCCATTGTCCTTTCGAACTTGTAGTTCCAGACACCTATGCATGGCTTCCATCGTGAACTTAAAGAAAGAAAGAAAATGATTTTAACGTCCACGAGGCTAACAATAGCCTAGGGTACAGACCGCCTCACACACTGATTTTTGCAGTTCAGCCCTTTTCTCGTTCAACTTGATGATGAGCTCCCCCAATTTCTCCATTGTCCCCTCGCTGAATAAGTTATTCCAAGAGCTAGTTGTCAAGATATTTATATAGTTGTCCCTGCTGTCTTTGAAAGCTTCACATTCTAAAATGAAATGTTTTTTTGTTTCCACTTTTTCGGAGGTGCAAAACACACACACCCTTTCTTCCCAAGCTTCTTTTGGTCTTTTCCAACGCCCAGTTTCACAATGGAGTTGATGTGAATTGGTTCTTATTTGTGCAATAAGCGTTTTGGCTCTCCAAGATATATTGGCCCTGATGTATGCTTTTTGATGATGATTGTATGTGGGATTAAACTCTTCAATATAATACTCTTTCTTTCTCTCGAACCCTTTATATCCCAAGTTCGTTTGTGGAACCTATCAATAACAAAAGCTTTTATCTCTTTACTGTTTGTAGGGCACTTGTTCAAGTGGATATCCCATTTACTAAGCCATTTAATATTTTGCCTCATCCACGTCTTCTTTCTTTTGCTCAATATGTCATTGAAGACGATCTTAGGCCATCGTCTGTCTTCCATTTGCTCAATTTTTTTTAGATATCTTATGAGACGCACCATAGCAATTGCTTCAATAGGAGCAGCCCCCATTTCACTCAGCATGATATCATAAGGGACTGAACTTTTAATCTTAAACTTGTTTGTGATCAAGCATTTTTTAATCTTCTCAATTTGTTTCCACTGTAAGTCAGATGTGCTGCTAGCCCACACTTCTGTTGAAATAATGTAACTGCGAAGAGTATTCTTATTATTGTTGTTATTTTATTATTAGGATTAATCCCCATTGTGGATTAATCATGTCGGTAATTGTATTAGGACCAAATCCCCTTTTGCGGATTGGTCATCGGACGCCAAAGCATGATATCATAAGGGACTCAACTTTAATCTTTAAACTTGTTTGTGATCAAGCATTTTAATCTTCAATTTGTTTCCACTGTAAGTCAAATGTGCCTTGTACCTACACTTCGCTTGGAAATAATGTAACTGCAAAGAGTATTCTCCTTATTATTGTTGTTATTTATTATTAGGATTAATCACCATTGTAGATTAATCTCATGTCGGGCATTGTATTAGGACCAAATCCCCTTTATGATTGGCATCATCTGGACAATTGTAATAATAGGCAAAATAAGAAGTCACTCAGCTATTATTGAGACCCATTATTAAATTAAAGGTGGGTTTACTTACCCGTGAGTGAGAGGTCGGCCCCGCTGAAACCCTTTCACATGCCTTATATAGGGAGGTTAGCTCACTTTATCACACAACCTACTTGCTCATTTTCTTAAGAGACAAGTTGCAATTGGCCATTGGAGAGAGGAGAAGAAGAGTGGTGCATCTCTTTGGAGAGGACTATATGTATTGGTTTGAGTTATCTCAATTGTAATAGCAATTTATGATAAGGAATTTTTGTTACTTTCTTCCCCTAGAGGGTTTCAAAAGATAAATGCTGTCTCTTGTGAATGTGTATTTCTCAATGATCTTGTTCTTATATTGCTCTTTATCTATTGAAATGCAAGAACTATAATAATGGCATAAACATTAACATGGTGTCACTAATCCAAGGAAACATATTTCATAGTTAGAGAAAAACGTCACCGCTGCGCATTCTCAAAATTAGGGTTTTGCAAAAGTGAATCGTTTCAGCCCTAAAACCACTCAAAAGTTACCCCCATGATCATTTTGGCACTTAGAGTGCACTTTCAAGTATTGATTCTCCTGAAAGTGAAACCCTAAGTTTCACAAAAGTACCTAAGTACCAAAACCAAGACTTATACCGTAAGCACCGCCTAGAAATCCACGCATCAGATTTTACGGGTAAAAATTGGATTTTCTCAGATCCAGTATACCAGGCTACTCGCCTCTCAGCCAAGCTTAATTCCTCCTCAAGGTCAAATTTGATTTTAAGCATTTCATTTTTTGGTCAGCTTCAGACTCGGCAATAAGATGTCTGCAAGCGCAAAGCTTGCTGAGAAACTAGAAGGCATAGACAACTTCCGCCCGGAAGTATATAGATCGGTATGATCCTTTGCAAGAGAATGAATGACGTAGAAAATTTTATCAAAGAAGAAGTGGAGGAACCTCAAGATGTCATAGAGAAAGCAAAACATCAGAAGCACTCAATCAGGGCCCAGAGAATCACTGCGCACTCAATCAAAGACCACCTGGACCTGCATGTATCGCCCAAGAAAATCCTCAAGGAAATGTTTGACTATCTAAGCGCAAACTATATGAAGGAAAGAAACACCAACCAAAGATGAATCTAAGAACTCAATTGAAGAATGATCAACGAGCAAAGGAGAAATGATTCAAGAATATTTCTCCGAATCCTAAAATAAAAGAACAGCTTAAAAGCGCATTGGAGAATTCATCGGTTTTAAGACTTAATTGCATTAACGCCCTAAATGGTCTCACAAGACTTTGGATGCATTCATCCAAATGTATGTGGCAGAAAGGAGAAACTACGCTTTGAGAGTCTATGGGAAGAATGCATCCAAGAAGAGACAAGGGTAGCCAACCGGTGGAAGGGCTACTAGCAAGGGACGATGATCAAAACTACCATACAAAGGAGGAAGGAAGAAACCCTACTTCAAAAGGGAATCTCATAGAGAACCTCAACCATCAAAACAAATTCAACAACCAAGAATCTCTTATCCAAGAAATTTTCAAGAAAGGACAACCCGAGGATCTATGAGATCTCATCTATACAATGCTATCGTTGTGGTAAGATGGGACACAAGGCAAATAATTAATTAGTCGTAAGAGAAGAATACAAGAGGAAGCAATAAAGGCAAATATGCTCACATAGTCAATATTTAGAAGAACCACCGCGAAGATGATTAAGGACCTTGTCTTGATCTCAGCTCTCGTGATTTGTAATCACCCCGAGAGGACACATGGCTCATTGATAGCCGTGCATCAAACGTGTATGATCTGCTAAGAAAAATACTCTTTGTATTTCTTAAAAGAAGTTTTCTAAAGTAACTCTTAGATACCATCAATATCCCATCAAGGGAATAAGAGAATCAAACTACAAGCTAGATCTCAAAACTCAATAACAATGAAGGACGACTCTATGTACCTCGATTAAAGAAGAACTTACTCCATATCAGCTTTAGACAAGAAAGGCTATAGAGTTGCTCTCATAGATGGAGAAGTTCTTATGGGCTAAAGGAGAAACCTTAAATGAAGCAATCACATCGTAAAGTGAAGAAAATGGCTTATAAGTTGAAGGGTCACCCATAAACTACCATGACCCATACCATTGAAAAACTCATGAACTTTGGCATAGAAGTTACACTCAACTAAGGCTACCGTATATGCCAAAGTTCACATGTTTACCATAACTCAAGGTCGATCAAGAAGGCATATACAATGGATGTGCTAGGAACATCAAGAACCCTTTTCCAAAGAGGGACAACAAAGAAAAAGGAGTATTGGAACTCATCCATTCGGACGTGTGTACCAATGCCATCATCCCTCCATTAGCTAGCATGTATACTATGTAACATTTATTGATAACTATTCTCAAGACCGGATATATTTCTAAAATCTATAAAGATGAAGTATTCAAGACTCTGCTAAGGAATTCAAAGCTCTCGATAGAGAATATTTCGAAAAAATATTAAGATACCGCCCATAATTGAGGAGAATATACCGGCTGGAGTTCAGAACTGCAGAGATGCGGGATCAAGAGGGAACTCACTAATTCCTATAATCCCCAACAAACGTGTGTAGCTAAAAAGGAAAACAATTATGGAAGAAGACCATGATTCACCACGATCTTCCCATGTGCTTATGGGCTTAAGAAGCAACATGCTTGCTTGCTAACCCCATTATCCCATAGCACTTGGGTTCAATATCCCGTAAGAGATGTTCACCCGAAAGAAGCCGCAGGTGCTTCATCTCTGTAATATTTGGTTATTACTGTCCAGTTGTTTACTATACCTAAAGAGAAATAAACAAGTCGAACCTCCCAAAGAAGGAATATCAGGGATACTATGAGGTATCCAAGGCCTTCGCAATCTACATACCTAGTCACCGCACATTGAAATCAACAGGACGGACCTTTTGATGAAGAAGTAGCACTTAAGAAATCAAAAAGATGCTAGTTTGAAGAAATGCATGAAGAGGAACCTAAAAAAATCCCGTGTGACTGGCTAAAACTGCGAGGGAAGTTCCCTTAACTGTAAGGAAGTCGTGAATCTCCCCGATGAGGTGAGACTCCTCAAAGATCATGATATAATAGAAGTTCAAGAACTCCTTCAAACCTTCTCCCATAAAGAAAGCATGCTTGGGAAAGAGAGCCTATTCAAGATGGAGAGAAGCATGGTGTTCTAGAAGGAACCACAAGACAGTAAAAAGACCAAAGCCATTCTCCGGCTAACGGATTTGATGTGCAATCTACTTGATGAAGCAGTCCTACATTGCTGCTTGAAGAAGAGGCCATTCAAAAGAAGGAACAAGTGATGCCATGACAAAGGAATACCAACTTAATAAAGAATGATGTATGGGAACAGTTCCCGTAATTCAAAAGTAAGGATGTGGTATCACTAAAATGGCTCTTCAAAATAAAAACATGCCGATGGAAGCATTGAGAAATATGAAGCAATGACGTCAGGGCTTTTCCCGTAAGGAAGGCATCGATTATGAAGAGACATTCGCCCCTGGGGCCAGATACACCGCTAATCAGAACCATTATAGTTTTTGCTACCAAGATGAAATGGAAGCCGCAACAGATGGACGAAGACAAATTCTCCCCTGAATGGTGCTATTGAAGAGGAAGCGTATATAGAGCAACCCCAAGGATTTGAGGTTGAAGACGCAGAAGTCTCATGTCCGTTGATTGAAGAAAGCCTTATAAAGATTGAAGCAAGCTCCTAGAGTTTGGTATGGTCAGATAGACAGCTTTCTGACGAACTTAGGCTTTACCAAGAGCAGCAAATTCAAATTCTACTTCAAAATTATGGATAATGAGCAAGAAATCTACCTATCAGAGGTGGGATGACTTATTCTTAATTGGAGAAGAAAAAGCTCATCGCTGAATACAAACAGAGACTTTGCCGCACTTGAAATGAAAGACCTTGGTCTAATGCATTACTTCTTAGGCCTTGAGGTATGGCGTAGTCCAGAAAAGAATCTTCCTTAACCAAGGGCGGCCACCTGGCCGAAATCTTAAAGAGATTCAGGGACATGCTAGAATGCAAGCCCATGAATACACCCATGGAGGCAAAGCTGAAGCCGTTGGTCGACACTTCATCAGAACCGATAGACGCTACACCGTGAGCAGGATGTATTGGATCGTTGATGTACCCGGCGAACACCAGACCAAACATTATTTTTTTCGTGAACACCTTTGAGTCGTCAGAGCCTGCACGGTTCACCTAGTGGTTGCAAAAGATGTGATGAGGTACCTTAAAGGTACAATGGATTATGGTCTCAAATATGATGGAGATCATGACTTCACATTGAGTGATATACTAATGCAGATTTCACAGAAGCGCTGTCGACTAAAAAGCACCGGAGTTGTTTCGCCTTTTGGGATCAGCCATGATTCGCGGGTGAAGCAATCCAAGTATTGCCTTCGCGACAGCTGGAAGGTGAGTACATTGTCGATGTTCTCATAGTCGCTGGCTATATGGCTTCAAAGTTGTTGCTGATCTGCCTATTTGACTTGAGATGATAGCACCGTAATTCTATGTGACAACCAGAGTCGCATAAAAATGAAAGAGAATCCTATATTCCACAAATAGGCCGAAGCACATAGAGATTCGCTATCATTTCATCCGCGATAAGGTACAGAGAGGAGCCTTGAAGTTTCAGTACATTAGCAATGTGATGAACAAAGTTGTTGATGTGTTGACCAAACTTATCTCGCGGTAAAGTTTGAACACTTTCAAGATAAGCTTGGTATAGTTCAAAAAGGCCTCCCCCTGGGAGTATATATATATTTATTCCTTGCTTCAGACCTAGTTATTAGACGTAAAGAAAAATGACGTGTTCCTTACTTCTGACCCAGCTGTTAGACGTAAAGCATGACGCTGTGTGTTCCTTGCTTCTGACCTCACTATTAGACGAAAGGCGAGTCATTGCTTCTGACCTGCTTGTTAGACATAAAGCATGACATTGTGTGTTCCTTTGCTTCGACCTCGCTGTTAGACGTAGCAAGATGAGTCATTGCTTCACCTCGTTGTTAGACGAAACCATGACGCTGTGTTCCTTGCTTCACCTAGTTGTTAGACGTAGCAAGATGATTCCTCGCTTCACGTCTGTTAGACGCATAAGATGCTGATGTGTTCCTTGCTTCAATTTTCATAGATCGAAAGGCGATAGATTCCCTCGCCTCGGACCTAGCCGCTAGGATCGAAGCCGGTAGATCACTGGCGATGTATCTTCTTTTGACCTATTTGTCAGATGTAAAGCAAGATGGTTCCTCGCCCACCTCGCTGTTAGATCGAAAAGCCAGATATTGATGTGTTCCTTTGCTTCTCAATCTCTCTGTTAGACGAAGCAAGATGATTCCTCGCTTCCAACCTAGTCGCGATCTAAAGCGAGATGATGATGTATTCCTTGCTTCTGACCTTTTTTTAGACGTAAAGCAAGATGAGCAAGATGATTCCTTGCTTCGACCCAGTTGTCAGACGTAAAGAAATATGTGACTGATACTGAGCTACTGGCTTAACCACTGTGGCATTGAGCTTGTGTAGTACTGTGATGTGCTAGTCTAGTGTTGTGATGAGGTATAATTTTTACCGATAATATTTTGATGCAGATGATGATGGTACTCTTTCAAGATTGATGATGTTGCCGATGAAGAAAACTTTCGATGACTCAGAAATATGCTAGCCAATGTTTCAAGATGATATTGACGATATCGTCCTCCAATATGCCACTGATGATGCACTTCTCTCTCATTTGATGTTGTTGAAGAAGACCCTCTTGTTAAGGGGAGTGTTGAAATAATGTAATTATGTAGAGTATTCTCTTATTATTATTGTTATTTGATATTAGGATTAATCCCCTACTGATTAATCATGTCGGGCATTGTATTTGACCAAATCTTTGCGGCGGATTGGTTTGACAATTGTAAAGGTAATAAGAAGTCGGCCCCAAGCATGCATATTATTGAGACCATAATTAAATTAAAGGTGGGTTTACTCACCTAGAGTGAGAGGTCGGCCTTGCCACTGAAACCCTTTCACACGTGCCGGGCCTTTAGCATATGGGAGGCTAGCTTCACTTCATCAAGCACAACTCACTTGCTCATTTTCTTAAGAGGCAAGATGCAATTACCAAATGGAGAGAGGAGAAGAAGAGGGCGATCTCTGAGAGGACTATCTCAGATTGGTTTGAGTTATCTCTTGAACATCGTGTTTAGTACTGCGATAAGGAAGTTTTGTCAGGGTTTTTCCCCTAGAGGGCTCCTTCAGATAAATGTTGTATTCTTGTGAATGTGTATTTCTCAATGATCTTGTTCTGGCATTATTCTATCTATTGAAATGCAAAGAACTATAATAATGGCACAAACATTAACAACTTCACAAACTATATAGAACCACCGAGATCACTAAAAGTCCAAAGAGAGTTTGCATAGTCTTCCAATCCCATAGCGTCATTTCTCAAGATCTACTTTGAAAGTATAGAACGCTTTTCCAACTCCCGTTCTTTTTTCTTTTCTCGCAACCTTCCCAACTTTGATTTTTGTTGAATAATTTCGAGGTATTTGTAATCGGCCACTTCTTCAAGAGTGTTTCCTTCAAAGTAGAACTTAGTGTTTATGTGTTCTTTTGCTAGAAAATAACTTTCGCCTTGCTAGTATTGACTTGCATTCCCATCGTACTACAAAAGCTATGGAAATTAAGTGTTCTTGCAACCCATGAGCGGATTTAGTAATCAAAATAAGGTCATCTACATACAAAAGAAGCTTTATCACAAAATCACCCAAAAGAGCACCATCACCCTCCTGTGAGTTTAACCACTCTTCAAGTTTGTCAATATATAAGCCAAAGAGGGTAGGGGACAATGGGCACCCTTGCTTGACCCCAATATCGCTCCTAAAACTTTCGGAGATACCAGCTGATGTTCTGATTTTGACTTTAACCTCCTCATATAGCCTATGGACGGCAGCTCTAAGATGTATAGGAACCCCAAGTTCCTCCATTCTATGTCAAATCTTATCTCTAGGGACCGTGTCAAAAGCTTTTTTGAAATCGATAAAGCAACATAAGGCTTCCTCTTTTTTCTCCCACACTTTTTCAATGATGTGCCTTAGAGTTATACTGTGATCAATCATTGAGTGTTTAGGTCTGAAACTTGCTTTCCCTTTGGCACGCTTATCCCCTTCTTCTGCCCACTTGTTGATTATGTTTTCTAGCATACTTCCAAATAACTTCACAAACAAGGGGTTTATCATTATGGTCCTATAGTTTGAGGGATTGTTGACATCCCCACTCTTGAAAAGTGGTATTGCTAGGCTCGTTGTCCAATCTGTAGGGAATCCCTGCTGAATGATGTTGTTGAAAATTTTCATAATGTGGGGTGCAAGAGTTTTTGAACCCCACTTTAGATATTCTGCTTGGAGTTCAACTAAATCTTTTGTTTTTCCAACACCCAACTTTTTGATACCCACCTCAATTTCTTGCATGGTGAAGAGCTTAGTAGTAGTGTTGACCAAGGGAGGGGGGTCCACCTTAGGATCTTGCTCATAAAGATGCTTTGCATACTCGAACCATTGATAGGTTGTGATATTATTTTCATTTTGTTTCTTTCTCGTTTGAAGCTCCTTCCAAAATAACTTGGGGTTATTTTTCCCTAAGAAGATTAATTCCTCCCTCCTTGAGATCATGAAATCAACTTTCTTCTTTCTTACAATTTTCTTGTAAGCTTTTATGTTTATTTCTTTATGGCTTGACTCTTTCAAAGTTTTCCTTGTTGTTTTGCATTCCTCATCAAACCAAACATTAACCGAAAAACAGTTTGTTTCAGATTTCCTATTTTTTGCTCTTTTGCATTCTGTAAGTGCGCTTTGGATTAAATTTGTTAGCTCATGGCTATGAAGGCCCTGGCATGGAATTTTCTCCTTGTTAAACAACCTCTTTAGTGCTATCTTGAAGGTATTACAGTTTTTTTGAGTCAACAGAATTCTACCCTTTGAAGGAGGTTGTCGGATGTGTTGATTTTTAGTCTCATGTTGTTGTTGTTGTTCAATCCAAGTTAGACTTAAATAGATCAGTTTATGATCAGATTTCAGCTCCCACAGTTGTTCACCAATCAAAACTTCCTCTATTTTCTCATACAAGCCATGTGAGCAAGTTGCATAGTCTACTACACTTGCTCCATTATAGGTATTACAGGTGAAATTGTCAGAATTTGCCCATCTAGCCACCCCATTACAAATGACTAAGTCAAATGCCCCACATAAAGTAAGCAGTTGTTCCCCAAAAAAGTTGAAGCTTTTGTTGTCCTCTGAAACTCTTGTCCACTAATGATTTCTCTCTTCTGTAAGCCAAACGATATTGTAGTCTTCCTTACAACAAAGAATACTAGCTTGTTCACATGTTGTCCTAGCATTGAAATCACCCACTATAAGGACTTCGCTTAGTTGAGAGTACTCTGCAATATCGTTTTTTAAAGCTGCAAAGGGGTCTTTGTGGTCAAGCCCCCTACTTTTGTAAGTTTTTAAAACTTGTGGAGCAAAATAACACGCTGCAGTCCTGATGATGTTACCATTTTCTGATATTTTAAACCAAATGAATTGTTTATTTGAGTCTTCTCTTTCTAACTGAATGAGACGACCTTTTTTTTTCTTCACTAAGACCATGATACCCCCGTTTCCTTTACCATTCTCAGTTGCTTTGTTTCACACTACCATATTCACATATTCTTCAAACATAGGTGTCTTGCATCCGTCATGCTCATGTGTTTCCAATAAACAAATTATGTCCCTATTTTCCACGATAGGTCCTAACCCAGGTCCCCACCTCCAATAATAACCTCCGCAATTCCAACAAACTAAACTTAAGGAAACCTGAGAATAGTTTGATTGCTATTTGTTTTGGTCTACAAGACTCAAAGTTGAGTCTTCACCCCTATTTGACCATACTGGCCTTGTTGCATATTTTCTTGCTAATGAAATTGTTGCCTCTTCTTGGCTACCAACTTGCTGTCATGTTTTACAATGAGGAACGAAAAAGGCAATAACAAATTTTCCTTTGAACAACCATGCCCTTTTGCCCTCATCCCTTGCTGCCCTAACCTTTAACAACTCTTCCCTTCTTTCATGTTGTTGTCTAATAGTTAAATCTTCATCTAGAAAAAAGCGAGAGCCTCTCAAGAGTTGCTTCTTGCCTAGGAGAGTTTGTTTGTCACATATGCTTGACATGATGACTTTTATGGGCCTAGCTCTTTCGCCACTAGGCTTACCCACCCTCCATGCTTGGCAAATTCGGCCTTGCCAAAGCAACTTGTCCTTCAAAAATTCACTTGTAAGATCGAGAGTATGCTCATTTTTTCCATACTCTCTCACACCTTTGATAATTATGTTTGATTCTCTACCTTGTCTTTCCTTGTTTTCTCTACCTTGCATGTCGTCCCCTTGGCTATGTATTTCTTTTTCCATATGAGCAGAATTGCTAGTGACTTGTGCCCAAGTTTTAGCTTTTTTTGTAAAATCTCTTTTCTCTTCATCCCTTGTTTTCACTCCATGGGTGTATGCTTGTTCACCTGTTTTCCCTTCGGCTTTGGTTGTTTTTGAGTTCATCCCCTCTCTAATTTCCACCGTGGAATCTTCCCTGATTTGCCCGGCATCCTTCCAGCCTTGCCATTCAACCTTTGTTTCCAAAAGGGCTTCTTGCAACATTTTCACTCGCTCTGTTAAACCTTTATTGTTTTCTGTTAAGTCCCGATTTTCTACTGTCAATAGTTGAATTTGAAGGTCTCTCTCATGCCTTTTGACTTCCAAAACCTCCAATCTCCTCTTGGCATTTAGTAACTCTTGCACATACAGGTCAGATGACCATGTGAGAGGTGTGGATGTAGGACTGTACAACACATGATCATCGTTGTCTTTATTTCTGTTGTCGTTGCACCTTTATAGAGGAGGCTTGTTAGAAAGTTTATTATGGAGGGCCAATTTTTTCCTTGTATGTTCCCACTTTAGACGAGCAGCTCTGCGTTTTAAAATACCCCGAAACCGTTTGGCATTGACCCAAACCTACTTCCCTGCATTACTTGAAGAGACAATTTTCACTTGACCTAAATGGTTTGTTTCACCCGAGGTGGGTACCTCTTGCCCATTTTTTATGAGTGTTGAATGTAATGTCATTGCCATAGGGGACAAACAAAAATAAAAAAGAAGCACCCGTCATTGTTCTTGTTCTCAGACCCGTCCCTGTCCACTCCCAACTAGGACGGCCCACCACACTACGTTTCTTTTATGTTTTGTTATGTCCTGTTCTATCAGTTTATTTAGTCACTCGTGTTTTTGACAACATGATGTTGCTCTTGGATGTTCTGTCGTTTTATTTAAATGTTGTATCTTATATTATTTACTGCAGAGCATGGAGAACGAGGACTTACCCGGATTTGGCAAGCAATCCTAAGCTTTTGGTTGTTATCCCTGTCGCTGTCCCAATATTGCGCGCTTCAACTTTAAACTGTGCGCTCTCGACGTTCCGAGTGATGTCCCTGTCGCTGTCGTTGGTCTTTCCCTGTCGTTGTCCCTGGTCTTTCCATGTCGTTGTCCCTGGTCACTGTGCGCTCTCCCTCGTCAGTTACTTATCTCCGCTATAAATGAAAATCATGGGAGGGGAGTAAAGTGAAGTAACGAACACCAAACCCCCTCCTCTTCCTTATTTGGCCTTTTCTCATGGATGCACCCATGTTGGCAAGGAGGTTTGCATCTTTATTATTAGCTTGCAACACTTGGAAAAATGAGATTGCTTCACAATGATGGGCAAATTATAATGTTCTTTGAAACAAACGAGATAAGTAAAGATTTTGAGGGATAGAGTGCTAAAGGAGGGACCTTGTCATAATTGAGGAGTGTCTAACTACAATCATGCAATGCACCCCTTGCTCCTTTACCAAACCAAATGCAAGCATTGAAATGATGTCAATGCCTCAACCTCATTATTAGTGAACCAAACCAAATGCAAGCATTGAAATGATGGCAATGCCTCAACCTCATTATTAGTCGGATGCCTAAATCCCAATCAAAGTTTGTTTTATTAGTGGACCAAACCAAATGTAAGCATTGAAATGATGTCAATGCCTCAACCTCATTATTAGTGGGGATGCCTAGATCCCAATTAAAGTTTGTTTCTAATTTTTCTTCTGGATAAAAAATGATCCCCTATACCTACTATCTTTTCATATTATATTACATTAAAAAAAACAATGTTATTGCATTTGATTTACTTTACATTATAATATTATTTTTTCAAGGAAACATATGGTGTTATTATTATATCACAAAGAAAAATGTTTGCAAGATTCACTACTAAAATATTTATTATAAAATATTGCATTTGGTTCATTGTATCCCTCACAAGAAAAATGTTTGCAAGATTCACTACTAAGATATTTATTATAAAATATTGCATTTGGTTCATTGTATCCCTCACAAGAGATGTAATTGTATTTCATAAAAGAGAGTAGGATTATTGTCACATCAAAGAAAGAGTGTGGATGTTATTATTAGTCCCTGCTAACGCAGGGAATATAGCGATCGATTATCAGTCAAATTGTTGATTTTTTTATCCCAATCAAAATTTTCTATAATGTTTTGAAATGTTTTATAATATTTATGTATTAAATTTAATATTTTGAAAAGCATAAATTGATTTTTTAATATTTAATATTCAAAAAAATGAATTTATGATTGGTTGAAAGCAATAAAATGATTGTCTATCCTGCTTGGATGTGAAATTGTCAGACAACAAATTAAAATTAAAAAATTTGAAAAATTGTCATATGTCCTCTTTAGATGTGGTGAGTTGTATTACTACTTGATTCTTTAATGCCATCTCCTTTGTTTGTTGTCCAAAATTTATTTTACTTTGTTCATGGTATTGAATTTGTTTTCCTACCGAATTTGTTTTCCTTACCAAAAGAGCTTGTCCATGATAATAGTAACGATGAATATAAATGCAATTAAAATAACTACAAATATAAGTGCAATTAAAATAACTATGAATATCAGTGCAATTAGAATTAAGATCAATTCCACAAGAGTCCAACTACAATTAAAATAAATGATCGCACAATGGTACAACTGCAATTGATCATCACACAATGACAATACAAGTGCAATTAAATTGAATATCATCGCACAACGGAAAAATGGGAGATATGCCAAACAAAATATGATTACGAATAAAGAAAATATGATATTCTATATTGCAATCATAAATGTCTAGATATCAAGATCTAAAAGGGTTGCAGACATTTCCAATGCATACTCCAATGTCTAGATATTGAGATCTGAAATGGCTGCATACATTTCCAACGCATACTCATAAAAAACAAGCCAAAATAAATCACTGTGAGTTGTTTCTGCTAGAACAACAGAGCTTTAGTTAATATACATTTAATAGGTCATAAATTGATAAGAGGAGCTTGATGGTATATTTAGTAATTTAGCTTATAGCTATAATGGAGACATCGTGTGAGCAATTGAAAGCATAGTTGAACTTGGAAGCATAGAGTTGAACTTGTTGGCGCTATAAAGGAAGAGGCTGCTAGTTTGATTGGCAAGATTGGCAAGCAAGAGGCCACTGGTATCTAGTAATATGAGTTGTTCAAGGTATGTCTCTAGATTTTTATCTATGTTATAGATTGTTTTTGGACATAAGTTGGATTTGTATCTTTGTTATAGATTGTTTTTTGGATTTTTATCTCTATTATAGACTGCTTTTTGGATATCAATTTGTTAGAGTTTTATCAGATCGTTTTTTGGATATCAGTTTGTTGGAGTTTTATATGTAACTAGATCATGCAACTTATATGTAAAACAAGGCATTAGAATCACCATAGATCCTAAACTTTAGGGCGTAAAATCATATAAGTTACTAAAGACAAATCAACTAAAATTTGGCTCCACCTCTATACTTTGCAAAATAGTCATGTTAAATAATATATAAACATCAACCAAATCTGAAAATTAAAGAAAAATTAACATAGTTAAAAAGATACATATGCCAATAAACTAGTTGGGTGACCTTGAGAAGA
>SNQJ01S0193406.1:0-17759 GCA_010110895.2 Picea sitchensis
AAAAGTAATAAAAATAATATAAAAATCAATGAAAAATAGTAAAAAGGTGAATAAATATGGGTAAAAAGGGATTTTTACCATTTCATTGTTACTTTGCCAAAAACTTGTCCAACACACCTCCTTTTTTTTCTCAAATTTCATTGGTTGATCGTGGGAGCTACAAGTGATCACTTAGCAAACGGTTCCAGCCAACGAGGTAATCTCTTGATTTTTAAACTTTTCCATGGTTTACTTTTGATTTTTATAGGCAATTTTAGAGTTTTGAGTCCATTTTAGGGTCGGTATATGTGCTCAAGAATTCTCGGAGGTGGGCCATTCGGGACCTGCGAGAATCTAAGATTTTCATAGGTGGGCTTCAGTGCACCTGCGAGAATCTCGCACTGTGCAAAAGCTTCACCTGCGAGGGCCGAAAAATAGATTTTTGTGTGTGATTTTGCTCAATAAAAATTTGTTCAAGAGATTAAAATGAGTTGTTGACTTCCTTCTCATGACTCCATTGCAGGTATTGATCATCACAATGTTGGAATGGAGGGAAAGGGAACATGAGGAGGATGATTCCATTGCTGAAAATGATCCACGTAAAGTTGCTTCTCTCCAGGAATGTGGGGTCTTAAAAAAAATTAGGATCCCGGGCATGAGAGCCCAACTCAAGTTCTTAGAGTACCTGGTCCACATGTGGGATGTGGACCAACAAGTATTTCATGTAGGGGTCCACATGCTTTCACTAGATATCAAGGATATCTATTTTCTGATGGGGTTGTCACAACGTGGATCCCATGCGAATTTGACCAAAGGTAGGGGTGGTGGACTTCCTATGAGTGAGTATGTTCGCCGACATTGTGTTCCACATGCAGAGAGAAGCAAGGGTAAGGTTTCCATTTTGGGGGTCCAAGATTTGACCCTACAGACTATCTTTTTTACCATTGAACACATGGCTGGGAGTGTGGCTCTGCACATGGCTCTTTAGAGCTATTTCCAATATGCAATAGAGTGCACATAGCATCGGGTTTTTAACTGGTCAGATGCGGTTCTCTGCAGCATGAAAATGAAATTGACCTAGTGTAGAAGGGTTGACCTAAAGCAATTCGGGTATGGGTCGATTTTGGTGTCTTTCTTCCTTGAGAGGGTCCAATTGATGCGTCTATAGGTAGATTGGGGTTTACTAGCTCCACAGGATCCGAGGATGTTGAGGTGGTGTAACCTCATGGCTCGACACATAGCAGGGCCTATAATCAAATATAATGATTCAGTTTTTGACTGGTTGAGGCCCCAGATGCTGATGATCGATGATTACGCATATGCCGGTTTGGATTTCCAAGGAGATCCAGATTTTGTCCTGCCCAAGGATTCTGAGTGGGGTGACTTAGGTGAGAAGTACACATTTTGTTCTTTTTAAATGTTTTTTCAAATTTTATTATATAAAATGTTTTTATATTTTTATCCTAATCAAAACTTTCTTTTGACAACATAGATGTGGGGCCGTATCGACTGCCAGGGAAATTTTCCATTCATAGGTGAGGAGAAGTGGCTCTAGTGGCAAGATGGGATGCTGAGGACTACAAGGCGATTGAACAAAACTTAGAGGGACTGACTGCATATGTCCCAGACATCACTATTGGAGAGATCCCGAGACGTTATCAGCGCATTACTGTGGGCGTGTCCGAGTCTCTCAGTCTACTGCTCTGTAGGGTAGCCTGAGAAGTTGTATGTTATCGTGAGTGTCATCCGTGATGCTATTTTGTGGAATCTATGGGCTTCATATTTTGAGATTTTGATCTTTGGACATAAAATTTTTGTAAAAGATTTTGATCGTTATATACATATATACAGCTTCTACTGGCTTATTTTGTGTTGTATAATACATGTGATGTGTGATTGGTTCATAAATGTCCCAAATGTCTGTCTAACACATAATTAGCTAAGGCAACAGTCAATGTATTTGGACATCTAGGGATGTGCTGATATTCAATATAATCAAAATAACGTTCCAAGAGGCGAATTCATAAATATACCCGTAATAAAGTAGAAATTCAGATAACATAGACATTACTTAACTGTAGTACTACTAGCTGTGAATCGAGTCGTATAACCAGGTGGTAGATACCAAGCGAAATAACATCAATCAACAATTCGATGTCGACACTATATTCTGCGATATTATTGGTCACACAACCGAGGCAAACACCTCGTACACTGATGAGTTCGTTTGTAGGTGCATAAATATCCCATGCAACATAAGCTAATTTCTGAGTACTACGAATAGCACCATCGGTGAAGCCAATGTGGGGTAGCGAAGACTCGGACATCTGGAAACCAAGTTCAGCACAAGGTAAGCGGTCGAGGGAAGAAACCAAATAATGAAAAAGCACACTAAATTAACACACAAAAAGTATGATACAATAAAATACAATCACTCATGCACAAATGATCTAAGCATAGTACCTCTTTTAGTAAATCCCATTTCTGGGTTCACTTAAAGGGATACCATCATAGTCCACATAGGACCTCGCCACATAGTCTCAAATTTTATGGCTCCTAACAAATCCCGATATTGTTCATAAAGGAGAACTAAATCTCCTTCAGAGAACACGCATGGTGGCATCACGATGGGTTTCGTCTAGTTGTATAAGATACAACAAACATTCTTCTTCAGTGGAAGTATTTGGGAGAAGTTCAATGACGAGCTTTAGAGATGGTATCTCACATTCAATCGGCAATATGGTTGCTATACCATAAACTAACTGAAAAGGTGAAAACCCTGTAGCAGACTTGACAGATGTCCGGTAAGCCTACAATGCTGAAAACAACATCGTGTGCCAACTAGTTTTGTGAATCCCTATCATTCATCGAAGCATGGTAATTAGGACTTTTTTTATTTCTTCAACCTGGACATTGGCCTGTGGGTAATAGGGTGTTGATTTTTCATGGCGAAGACCCAACTTTTCAGTGAGTTCAAACATCATAAAGTTTCTAAAGTGTCTACCCTGATCAGTAATGATAGCCTGAGGAACACCAAACCGAGAAATGATGTGATTGAATATGAATAGTGTTGTAGTCTTTCCAGTATTGTTGAATGTTGGCATTGCCTTAGTCCATTTCGTAAAATAATAAACCACTATAATAATGTATCCATGCCCCTCGACCGAGTGAGGGTAACATGTCATGAAATCGATACCCCATTTCTCAAAAGGTCCAACGGAGACTACAGGGTGTAGAGGAGCAGGGCGTGATCATATTTTATTGTTGTAGGTTTGGAAAGCGTGGCATTTTTGGACAAAAATAAAACAATCATTGAATAAATAAGACCAAAAATACCCAACTCGTAATATCTTCTAGGCAGTAGCATACCCATACATGTGACCACCACATGCTCCAGAATGGCAGTCATTCAGGGCTTTCTCATCTTCGTCAAATGTGAGGCAGTGTCGAAAAACGGAGTCAATCCCATGACGATAAAGAGTATCACCAAGGATAATATACTGATGGACTTGGTAGCATATGTGACGATGGTCAGTGCTAGACAAATTGGACTGGAAAGTCTGGGTATGGAGATATATGATGATATCTGCATACCAAAGGTCATCGAAACTGATCAGAAAAAGGGATTCATCAGGTAATGAATCCTCTGCTACATTTTCCGTCTTAGAACAGGGAAGGTCGCATATCAATTCGGAAAACACCAAGGATTTCTTGGACTTAGCGCGTTCGAATTCTAAGTCAAACTCCTGGAGTATTACGATCCATTTGGAGTATTTTCCTCCTAGTAATTGGCGTGTAAGAATGTTCTACATAGGGTTGTAGCTAGAAATCATAGTAGTATTGCGTAAAAGGATATAGTGCTGGAAACGTTGAACAACTTGGACGGTGGCAAAGGCCATTTTTTAAACATGTAAATACTTGGTTTCGGTAGTCATGAGACTCCAACTCAAATAATAAATGACATGTTCGTCATGAGAATCATCCTCCTGGACTAGAACCGTAGAAATGGTAGAGTCTGAGGCTGCGAGATACAGACTTAGCGCGTTCGAATTCCAAGTCAAACTCCTGGGTATTACGATCCATTTGGAGTATTTCCTCCCTAGAAATTATGTAAGAATGTTCTACATAGGGTTGTAGCTAGAAATCATAGTAGTATTGGCGTAAAAGGATATAGTGCTGAAACGCTGGAACAATCCTTGGATCGCGGCAAAAGGCCAGTTTTTAAACATGTAAATATTTGGTTTCTGTGGTCATGAGACTCTAAATCAAGTAATAAATGACATGTTCGCCATGAGAATCATCCTCCTAGAATAGAACCATAGAAATGGTAGAGTCCGAAAATGAGATACAGGAAATAATATCGAATGTAATTGGGTGGGAAAAGTAGAGGGGTACGAGTTAAAGTCAGTTTCAAAGTGTCAAAATCTTTGTTGAAAGTGGTATCCCATACAAATTCATAACATTTTCGAAAATGAAAGTAAAACCAAGAGTTAACTAGATATAGTTTGGGATGAAACGATGTAGAAAGTCGGTCTCCTTCCCTTGCAAACTTTGTAGCTAGCTAAGTGAAGAAGGGGGAGGGAGATTGAGAATCACTCGACCTTCAAAGGATCTACCCCGATCCCCTGACGTGAAACAATAAAACCAAGAAGTTCGCCGTAGACTTGGCTACACAAAAACACATTTGTGGGGGTTCAAGCGAATACAATAGAAACGACATCAAAGAAAAAATTGCCCACAAGTGACCAATATGATCAGGTCAGTTGGATGAATGTGCGGGTAAATCATCGAGATATGGTTGCACAATGTGCTTTATATCATGAAAGGCATAAGACATAGCACATTGAAAAGTTGTACCGACATTCTTTAAACCGAATGGAAGTTTCCGCCAGCGTAGCGCCCCAAGGACAAATAAAAGCGGGTTTGTGTTGGTCCGCTGGCACGATATTGATTTGATTATATCCGAGAAACCATCCATCAGAGAAAAAATTTCACTCCGGCACAATAATCGGCCGATGATATGGTCATGAAGGGGTATGTGTTGATTATAGGGACAAGCTTTATTAATGTCTCTATAATCAATGCACATATGGATCGTACCTTTTTTTTTTGTTAACCAGAACAAGATTGGAAACCCAGTCAGTGAGAGGCACAGGGTAAATAAAGCCATCTCTGAGAAGTTTCTCAACTTCAAGCTTGATAGAGGCTGCTTTATGTGGGTGGAAGGGACGAAGTCATTTTCAGACAGGTTTAGCGCCCGGGTACGTCTTAATTGTACAACAATGTTCTGGTCATTACCTGAATACCCTTCATAGCTCCATGCAAAGACGCCCCACAAAATTATTGGAAAAGAGATTTGTAGGTGAAAACTTTGTCATGGGAGCATGAAGCTCCGATATGCACATACTTTTCGACAATTCTAGGTGTTATGGATATGTCAAGGGGGATGGTGGGTGAGATATTACTTAAGTTCCCTTCAGAACATATCGCGGTGTAGATTCGAACGGTAGAAATGATGACAACGTTCGACGGGGTTGAGATCCATTGTTAACTCTCAATGGTGTGTTGTTCCGTGAAGAGGATGGAATGATGATTCCCATCATCCTGTGGGGTATCTTCCATGGACATAAATGTCATTATAATCATATCGTCTGTAGGAAAAATGACGGAATGGATCCGACGATAAATCACCAAGAGAGGGGTAACGAAGGGTTGCTTCATTGAATGGCTTGATAAGCGGATTTGATTGGACTCAAAGGCATTTGGTTTCCATAATGAAGATGATCTCTCTCGGGTTGGGTACTATCCAATTACCGTAATATCTAGGGCTTCGAATGCAGGTGGAAAACTCATATTGATCGAGGTGACAAACGGATGTGGAACATCGCGGCGTGGAATGGGAAAAAGTACCCATCAAAGAAGAATACTTAAGAAGACCGAATAATCGACATTGTCATATCCAGGGGTGCTTTTTGCACGAAAGGCACATTACCATAATGGGCATCGGAGTTTGAAGGCCAATTGGTCCACCATAATTACTTTTCTCTGATGTGGGAGATGTACGCATTACGTAAAAAGAGTGGGACAATAACCGCACGCATGGAATCGAATCCTAACTAAGGCCAAGTAGACTTTGTAATCGAGAGGAGCGCCAAAGACCTCCACTTCAACATTGACCGATTTGCCTTCAACGTAATAAAGTAAATCTAAGGGAGTGTAGGACTGTGAAGGGTTTAAAACAAGAGCCATTGAAGGCTTTGAGCTGCATGTGGGATTCCGCTAAAGGATGAGAGCCAATGGTTTTCTAGCAGGTAATAGACATGACACACATCGAGGCACCCTCATCAATAACTATTCTACAAATGTTCTTGTCAGAGACAATAACTTGTATTTGGAATGCGAGTTGAGGGGGTAACCTTGGAATGTGATCTTCCAAGTCAAAAATTATTAAATTTGTATCGGTAGGGTCAATTCCACCAGTAGTTTTCAACGATGCCTTCTGTTGTATAGGAAAACTATGAAGGACTTCGAGGGATGACATCGCAGACGGTGCTTGGGCCAGATCTTCGATAATACTGTAGTTCTGGGCAACACGTGCATGAGGATTGAAAGAAATTTTTTGGACAATACCCTTTGGGGGAGGGCGAAGAACTATATCTAGGATCGATCGTTCGAGATGAAGAGGACCATTGGTAGGTGGAGTCATAGGAGATGGTTGGACCAACGAAGGAGGTATTTCATCAACCTTCTCTTTGGAGGAAGAATAATCTTTGGCTCGAGTGGTAAGTGTGATGTCATTATTCTTTGAATCACCTATACACATTAAGACATAGGATGTAGTGGAGGGGGAAGGTTGGTCATGAATGACCAATTGGGCCTGTTTTTGAGAAGGGAAGGGTTTTGACAACACATTTGGAGTAGGCAGTTTTGGGGTCCCTTGAAGGAACTTAGTAACCTCGGCTCGTCTTGGAAAATCCTTAGTGTAGTGATCATCACCACAGATAAGACAAGGGTATTGGGGTTTTCACTTCTCCTTATCGTCAACAGGTTGTGTTTTGGTCTTCTCAGATTGAGGATTATTTTTATCCTCCTTGTTCTTACCCTTCCCTTTTTTTGATTTATTTTTTTCGACAGGGGTAGATTGAACATAGTTCACCTCAAAAGTTTTTCCGGTGGGAGGGGTAGGAGACGGAGCATTTTGAACATTAGAGGCAACGGATTTGGGATTGTTTCTAGAGGCTTGGATAGAATGGGGTTGGGCATGGAAAGTGTCAATCACACCATCAACTGCATGAGAAGCAACAGGAGTAGCTGAAGTAGTAGAAGTAGAAGGACGAGGTGCGTCAGGGAGTAAGTCGTAAAGAGTACCCGCTTTTGAGTAAACAAGGTCGAGGTATTGGGCACGATTGATCACCTAATATTCCGTGACAACTCCACCCATGGTGATGTCACGAGTGATGTCATTCATGAATGATTTCGTGAACCACTTTTCCAGCAATTGATCGGGAAGTTTGGGTTTGATGAGACGTCGTCTCCGTCGCCACTCATGAATGTGATCAGAGATATGAGTGGCTTTGGTTTGTTTGAAAGAACTCAAAATTCCGGTTCTCATTTCGTAATGGATCAGTAACTGGTAGTGGGTGAGGAAATCCATAGAGAGGGTGTTGAAGTCAGTGAAGAAGCCATTTTCCATGGTTTTTCCCAAAAGAAGATTCGCTATTCTAAAAATGATTCGCCCAAATTCTATAGGATAAAATTATTTTACCTTAAAAATCGCAAAATTTTTATACAAACTATATAAAATCCTTAGAAATTTGAATATTTTTACAAAAATATAGCCAAACATTTATAGTTGTCATATGAGGGATTAGTAATATTTGTCAAGGTTTCTACATTTTAAAATAAATTTCCCTCCTTAAAATCATCCCTGGTTGTTCCCCCCCAGTCGAGTGAGGATTATTTTGGATAAGATAGTTCCAATACTGGGCCAAGGATGGAGGTATGTTTTGTCCATATGGTGGGGTAGGTGGGGGTTTCCCTCCGATCAGGGGTTGCATCCCAATTGGGATTTTTCCTGCAAAAGGGGATTGGGTTTGGCCTCCTTGGTGAAATTGTCCACCGACAGGAATCTGGTAATTAGGTGTGAAAGACGGGATGATGTCACTAGGGTTGGTGCTTCCGATAGAGGATGGAAGAGTTTCTCTAAAAGGGGGTCGAGGAAGTTTCAGAATGAAAGTAGGAACGAGATGGTTCCCAAAAGGAGTGGAAATGCCAGGAGTCCCGGATGGGATTTGTGTAGGAGCGGGAATATAAGCATTCAACGCATGATATTTGGGGGGAAGTGTTGGGGTGAATCTAGGCGAAAATGACATGCCAATGGGAGCTTGTCTAGCCACCGTAATCCCGATGTGAGGACCCATAGTATCTGGGACCATTGTGTAATGGACCGTTTGTAGGGGGGTAGTCAAGATGTGGTCGGCTGGCAGAGCGTCTGAACCAGGAAAATAATAGGCAGTAGTAAAAGGTATTGCATCTAGATCAGATGTTTCGGGAAGCTCAGGTGTGACAGTGATATCAATGCCTGCTCCTGAGCCAAAGAGATCCCGTCTAAAAATGCTAGTAGTCCAAAAATGATCTTGACATCGGGTCCTATGAGAGGTTCAGTTGGTAATCCAGAAGACTCAACAATTATTTCTTCGGAAGAATTCACTCGAACAATACGTCTCACATAGTCGGGAGGAAGTCGAAAGTCCTCTCGACCCAACTTTGCGTAAATAGAAATGAATGATACAAACTTTCATTCAATGAATTCTATCTACAACAAGGAGAAAGGAGTTTTTCTGGAACAATGCAAACTACGATGTA
Source organism: Picea sitchensis (assembly GCA_010110895.2). Taxonomy (NCBI): domain Eukaryota; kingdom Viridiplantae; phylum Streptophyta; class Pinopsida; order Pinales; family Pinaceae; genus Picea; species Picea sitchensis. The sequence goes on from SNQJ01S0193406.1 coordinate 8,845, forward strand.
CAATTGTGTTTTCAAATGTAGTACCAAACAATCATGGATAACGTAAATTCACTATTAGTTCTCTCTTAATGCCAATATTTTCTGAATGTTTGCTTAAAAAAGAAAGACTTTAATTTTTTTATTTTTATTTTTAGAAGACAAAAATAGGGATGGAGCTAAGAAAAGGTAAGCAACCAAAGAAAAAACAATACTCAATAAACGCCCAAATCAAATATTTCAATGGAGGTTAAAAGAAAATTTGACAAGAAAAAGTTTCTTGAAATGTATACGGACAAAGAACTTTTCTAAGCAGCAAGCAATCTAAAGAAATAATAATCCCAACTTTTAAACCGATCAAAGACTTTTGACCAAACAAGCACTCAGATCTAAGAATTTGAGATTATACCCTCGTTGGTAAAAGGTTGAGAAGTAAAAAAAAAAGATTAAGAAGAGTTTTCGATCTCCAAAAACTAATTGACCGCAAGATTTGAAGTCAAGAAATATTCAAGCACTGGCAAAAGAATTTCTTCCCAGATGAACAAACAAATTTGGGCATCAAAAAGGGCAAGAAGACCTGATCCAAAACTTTTATAAATGGGTTCGCAGCCTAGTAGTGGAGTACAGTGCAAGAATGAGGCATTCTCGTAGTCTAGACACTAGTAGGGTGCGAGGATGTCGCACTAGACTGAACAGTGGGGTGTAAAAATGAAAGGTTCCCGCAGGCTACAAAGAGGTACAGTGCGAGAAGGTTTGTAAATTATGAAAATTTGGAAAAGGGACAAAATTTGTGAGTGAACTTCTAGGTCCAGAGAGTCTATAAGGGTCTCCTACAGACTCAGAGACTGGTTGGCAATGAAATAGGTAGACCAAGAGAAAATGGCCAACAAAAGACAACAAAAATGAGTTGTATCCCCAGTGGAGTCGCCAATTTTGTTACAGGATAAATCGATATATGCGAACACGAACAGATCTCCCTAGATCCACCTAGATCTAGAACAAAATAGGACATGACATGACTCTTTCTCTAAGTTACAGTCATTGAATATACTACCAAGAAGGAATGAGTGACATACCTTTATATAGCTTCCTTAGGTCTCCGTTGTTCCTACTTCACTCCGGTGTTCTTGTGAGATCAGGTCCAAGACAACACAAACCAACCAAAGTGAATATGGAAAAGTATATTCAATGTCAACCTATGCATATGATCAAGGATTTATGCAATAAAATAAGAGTGATTTTATGGGAAAGGGACATGCCACTGTATTATATTAAATGAAAGTAAAAGATACAACTAGATCGCCTTGATGTCGCAAGATTCCTTTTAGTGGTCCTTGGTTCCAACACACACACTTGCTCTACACTTGCATGAAGAAGATCTAGTACAACTTGATAGACAAATAGAGTCTTCAAGCTTCAATCCAAACAAGGTTCTTCACACAATTATTTCATCAATTCTCCATTCAATCTTGCTTAACCTCTTCCTTGAGAAAACCTTCATTATATAGGAGAAGGACTGATGGTTAAAGGGATGAGGATGATCCCACTAAATATGAGAAGTCAGTAGGATGCCAACTCATTTTTTAGAAGATACTCTTCTAGAACCTTCGTAACTTTCTCTTCCTTTCAATCTTCAAAGCAGGTTCTCACCCTACCTATAGAGCAAATTGTGAACACCTCATAGCCTAGGTATAGGGTTGCTTGCGAGAATTAAGATTCTCGAACCCTACAACATAGTCAACATGCGAACTCATCTTAAAATTATGTTTTGTGGAAGAATACATCAGTCACTTTTCTCAGGCAAAAAGTCCTTATGAGCTCCTGAACACATAACTGTAGAGACATCACCAGAGTGACCAAAATAATGTGTAACATCAGTGAAATTAGGCCTAAAGGATCTGCACAGCCAAAGGAAAATTCAGGAAAATCAAGAGGTGACAGGAGCAATCAAGGGAGGGTTGCATCACAGACTACAAAACATGGCTTTTGAGTTTTTTATTATATCTATTGTTTTATGTCAGTTGACTTCAGGGATCTTTGGACAACATGTTTATTTTGGATATATGAGTATTATTTTTGAAATAATTTCAAATTTCATGACTTTAAATTGCCAAAAGTGAATATGTTGATGGGAGGCATAAGGAGGTGTGTTTTTCTTAACTAATGGTTATGTTATGATTTTTATGAACTAAAGGGAGTCACAAGTGGTCCCACCTACTAGTTATTATTTATTTATGACCCTTATTATAACTATTACTCTCCCCCCTAACTAAGGTTAGTTGAGTCTTTTAATTAAATTAACTAATGAATTGGTTCAACTTATTCAACCAATTATAATTTGTTAAAAGCAAATGGAAATGGAGGAATAAGAGGAGGATAGAAGAAAAATCATGTTAAGGTTTCCTCTTTGAGTTTATGTTGAGATAGTTCAGTTTTCATTCATTCCTATATTCATCACAGCCTAATTCTCTTTTATGATAGTAGGGTCTTATTGTAGACAACAATGTTGAGGGCTGAATCAAATCATTAGGACACTTTTTCTTCAAAGGTGTTGATATATCTTTGATAATCTGTGTAGACTTGTCTGTTTGTGAATTAATTTTCATGACTGATAAAGGCTATCGTGCATAGTCAAGTGGGAAGCAATCTGTGGCAAGTTGATCCAACTTTTAGAGTTCAGTTTTGGTTTTCTGTCAGAGGTCCTTTTATATGTTCCATCGGGGATGTCTAAGTTTGAATTTGGTCCAAGATTTCTGTATGAAATTTTGTAAATAAAATGACTCTTTGGTGAATTGGAATGAAATAAAGGATTTATTTATGTCTCATGTATCTTGATTATCATCTTGGTGTCTTTAATTATGTTCTTACATTCATTTCAACAACTGTTGTATTCAGAAAATTACATAAAAAGTGAATTTCCAGCAAGCTTTTTGTTGATAAAAGACTAGCCTAAGCACTCGTAATTAATACTTGTGAGTTAGGATGTTATTTTTGTTGGCTATAAACATAGGGTGATATTCCCATCTACTTTTCTTTAGCCAAGTAAATTMTGAAAATGCTTGAGTAAGATCAATTCATATCTTTTCCTCAACATTGATTTGGCAACCATATTGGGGAGATCTTCGATATCTCTCTGGTTAATTTTTATATTCAATTTTTCGTCGATACATCTTTCTTTTCCGAATTTTATTGTTGGACTGTTTTACTTTAATGACTTTACCTACTTTGAGGAATCCTAATCTTGAGCCCGGTCTCCAAGACCATACCAACATTTCCTAGAACTTGTTTCATATTATTTTAGACACTGTCAGGACCCGTGTTGAGCTTAGCCATTCTTGGGATGCAATTGAATGCGATATTAGTGTTCAAGAACAATTGGAAGCTAGACGCAGGCAGCCTAGAAATCAACAGTAACCTTTTGTTTCTTAATCTTTGGCCTTTCTTTCATGTCCTTATATTCTCATTCTTCTAGAAGAAGAAAAGACTTGTCACCTGAAATCAATCCTATTGCTTAAATAGGAAGAAGAAACATTGTGTTGTCTGCCCAAAAAAGTGCTCTAAGGAGAACTTTATCTGATTCATCCAGATCATCTTTATTTACCTCATTTATCATCCACAAGATGGAATATAGTGGTGGCTCTGGTGGCACTGGAAGTGCCCCATATTCCCAATATTCATCGTCATGAATGATTGGTAGCTTATACAACCACCATATCCCTGTCCAATCTACCACAAACCCCACCAAAGTCATAAAAAAGAATGGGCTTTTTCAGTTTGAAGAAAATGCCACAAAGACACTGTGACATGTGTCCTCTCCTCTTAACCTAGCACCTGCTACTCATCCACTTCCAAACATTAAAGAGAACCTACCTAAGTTTTCAGGGAATAACACTATCTATACTAATGAACACCTGGTGGCATTTTCTAATGATTGTCACAATATAGGGGCCAACGACAATGATACTTGCATGCAACTATTCATCAATTCCTTGGAAGGAAAGGCTGCAGGCGACTTCTTTGACCTTCCTCCTAAGATTCTGTTTACCTGGGAGGAATTAATCTACTGGTTCAGATCAACTTACGGGAAATCTAAAAGACCAACCGAGAAGTTAAGGGAATAAAATAATGTTACCTACAAGGAAGGTGAGACCATCAAGTATTTCAACTTGCGTTTCACCAAGTTGTACAATCATATCCCCGAACTTATCCGCCCTCATAACCAAGTCACTTTCATGCATTACTACAATGTATTTCCTTATCCCTACCGTCAAAGGCTTGTGGAAAAATCCATTGATAATCTCGGTTATGCCCTGCATACTTTCTCAGAGTATGAAGAACATCTTGAACGAACTAGTCTACCCCAGGGAGAATCAGTTAGACAGACATATATGTCTGCTCTCTTATAGCTAGTACAATATATGAAAAATTGTATGATATCATTTTAGAGGGAGAGTATTGTCTCCCCTCTCACCCCTGGAGCTTCATCCTCTTCTCTACCCCCTTTTAGAAATCCGGTTGAAATTTTTTTTCATACTAAGGCTATCCTGCCTCGGTGTTGGTGTAACTTTTGCGAGGAGCACCAAGAAGAAACCACATGTGAGGTAAAGAAGAGTTCCATAGATAATATCTTTGGTAAAAGACCAGAAGATACTATCGTTGTCCTAGAATTTGTAGAGCTAGAGGATGTCATGGTCATCAATACTAGGAACAAACCATATGCCCCCAAAGGAAAATTTGATCCTCCCCACAGTTCTTCCAGCCCGAGTTCAACCTCAATCACTGCTATGCCCCAGGTTCCTAAGGTTTCTGAGATTCAAGGAGTGAATCTTCATCTCCCCTCCTCTAAATACAATATCTTGAATCAATTGGCCAACATCAAAGAAGATGCAACCCTCCTAGATATGGTTGTCTTCCCTAAACAACAGATGCATCTGAACAAATTCATGGAAGGAAAGACTTCCATTATAGCCAGTCTTTCTGAAGAGGTAAGTGAAGAGGATTCTTCTGTAAATAAAGTAGGTGTACATAACTTTAGATACCCTATAAAAAACCCCCCTTTTTATATTTCTGTAAAGATCATGGATAATATTTCCCATTGTTGCCTCATTGATGAGGGTTCAAGCCCAAGTGTCTTGTCGAAGATTATTATGGAAGAGATAGGCTTGTCTTTTACAAATGAAAATGCCAGAAGCATGCTCTCCTATAATAGTCTACAAAAAACAACCATAGGTGAGATTAAAAATGTAACCTTGGTTTTATGTGCTCATCCTGAGATAAGGACAACCCTCACCATTTAGGTGATTGATATGCATGTAAGAAATTATTCAATTATATTGGGGAGATATTGGCAAGCCCTAACAAGTGGATACCTCTCGCTCGATGGGACACATTTATCTATTCCTCGGAATGGTAAGAATATCATAGTCCTTATAGAGGGAAGAATTTCACCCTACATAGGGAATGTTCCAAAATCTAGCATAAACTATATCGAAGAAGACCTAGGAGTGTATTCCATATTTGATGAAGAGGATAATATTCCTTTGGAAAGAATTGATTTAGATGATTATTTATGGTATATGCACTTTGGTGGTTCATTCTCTAGTGAAGGAAATGGGGCTCGCATTATCTTGGTTACTCCTGCAGGAAAAATTCATAATCTACCTTACAAATTAGATTTTTCTTGATCAAACAATGTCGTTGAATTAGAACCTTTATTATTAGGCACTGAGAATGCCCTTAATATTGGTTGTGGTCACCTTTCAGTTATCGGAAATTCTGATCTTACTGTGAACCTGATACGTAAGAACTACACTCCTAGCAACAAGATGCTGGAACAATACTCCCAAACTGTTTGGGCACTTGTCTCGAACCTTCTATCTTTCGACATCACTAATGTGAAGAGGGCGTTGACTTCAATGGTTGATCGGTTAGATATCTTTGCAACCTCTCCTAATCAAAAACTTCTGCCCCACAGGACTAATTTTTCTTTTCAATATCTAGATCGTTCATATATTACTGACCATGTAGGATATTGGAAGCCCCTCCCTTATGATGAGAGAATTTGTGCTATCATCCAAGATGACCCTCTTAATCCCTAGGAAATTATATCCATGGAAAATAGTAGGATTCCTGATGGCTTGACACCTCTTGAGAGTTCATTTTCATTGAGTGTTAGAGGAGATAAAGAAAAACAAGAGGAAGAGGAGTTAAAACAGAAGGTGGTTAAAACCATCTACGTGAACATTAGTAAACCTAGATCTTCAACGAACGTTAAGATAAATGTCCAGGGTTCTGATAAAGAAGAGATGAGTTCTGTCAAGTTACTTGGTGGATTTCAAAATGTTTTTCCTTGGTCAAATAAGGATCTTCGTGTTTTTGATCCAGGTCTTATTCAACATACTATGAAATCAGCTAAGCAAAAACCAGGAATGGTTAACTCTGCATTGAAAGCAACCTTTCGAAGGGAGTTGATAGATTTATTAAGGAATGGAATGTTTTGTTCAGTCCACCCTCAATGGGTTTTCAATTGGGAACCCGCTTCGAATACCACTGATAGTATTAGAACCTGCATAGGTATTCTAACTTTTAGGAAAGAAATTATGAGGAACCCTTTCCCTCCTCCCAGTAAGGAAACATTTCTGCAACAGGTTGTAGAGTCACAGTTGGGGCCCTTACTTGACAGTTTGTTTGGTTACAATAAAATCAAGGTAGAAGGGGAAAATATTCACCAAACCACTTTTATTACTAATTGCAATAATATGTCTTACAACTGCCTGCTTTCTATCTTATTTGATGCAAGTATCCCCCTTAAAATGCCTATACACACAAATTTTGATGAATTGGTCAGTCTACATGCTTATCTTGATGATCTAATCATGTGCATCAAAAGGCTAATAATCACACCATATTTTCAAGTGTTGGGTCACTTCCAGATTACTTTTGTCTTCGACACTAACTCATACATATTAAGAGAATTATAGATACAATGGTTCTCGTACAACACTAACAGTCCTCGCTTGAAGTATTGTGAGGGACCATCGTTAAAGGTTCTAATGCTGATTGGATTTTTGTATACTAGTAGCCTACTTATGATTTCAAGTTTTGAGCTTCTTTTCTCTTCTTCAAAGTACTTTGATTTCTTCTTTCTAAGTTAAGTTTTTTTTTTCCTTGCAGCGCTTCAATTTTGTCTTTTATTGCTATTGTTTTAGTTCTGCATTTTAATTTTTTCATGATTTGGTTTCTTCTTATCTTTTAATCAATTTGGTCAAATAGGATATTGTATCAATTTTTCCACATTGACAATCCTGCAATGCATTGTTAGTTAATAACAATCAAGATTACACAGATCTTATGATGCTCCTCTGAAGGACCCTTGAAATTGTTACATTTCTCCGCTGATGCCCTGTAAAGAGTTGGCTATCTCCCACTTCTTCTTGTCATTTCTTCACCCATTGATATTTTAAGAGAAAGTTTTAAAAATTTTCCTCCTAAAAGTTAGAGAGAAAATTCCAGTCAAATGATTATGCATACAATGGTAAAACCCCTGATACTTAACAATTTTCATGAATTATTCCCAAATTCCCAGTCATCTTTCCATTAAATCTACTCGCTTCCCCCTATTGCATAATCATCTGAGTTATGTCGTATTGACCTATTGTTTTGGTCCACAAAACCATGATTCTTGATTTCTAAATCTGTTAAAAACAAATTTCCTCGTGGAGTCGCCAGTTTGTTGACGATTGAAAAAGTCAATGAAGTTTCACCTGCAAAGTGTTGCTAAAGCCTATTATTATAAAAACTAAATAATAATAGTAGGTGGGACCCCCTTGGACTATTGGAGAGGAGATCTGTTCATTTTTTATGTTGAAGTGATGTGTGACATGAATCACATGGTTGATGAAGATCTTGTTGTTATTGGTTATGAATTGAGCTTATGAAGGGTTGATTCCTTATGTTTCTACAACCTATGTTATTCATTAATGTCATTGTTGTCTATTCTTATCGCACCTGCATAACAAACATGTTAGTAAAATTACATGAAGGTCAGTTATGAGATAGGAAAAATACTAGAAAAAATGCAAGGGAACGAGACCTAGCTCTGCAATATCACATGTGAATAACTTAAAAGAAATGAGAAACAATAGCAAGGGGAAGATTTGAAAGCTATCCTAACTATACTACATTCATGAAAATACTTGATGATTATTGTTAAGCCCTAGCTAGCAAGTAAATGGTTACAAAATTTTGATTGGATTACATGTTTAATATGCATATGGTGTGAAATGTTGGTGGCGCACTTAGAAATGTGATAGTATTAATGGTTATGAAATGGTTAATTGAATTATGTGGCTGATCCACATATGGTATATTTGGATAGATTGAACACCGGTGACTCATTTGACAAGGTGGTGAACGTTGATGGTGATGTGATTTTGTTTGAGTTATATAATGTGAAATGGAATATGGTGATCACGCTACTGTATTTTAATGTGGTGATGGTTTCGATACATGTTTGATTAATCGTGTTAACGGGGATTTTGTTGGCATGTACTATTGAGTTAATGAGATATGGGTAGAGGCAACATGCATTTACTGCACATCACCTTTACTCTTCCTATTGGATGCCACCCTAGTCGGGCTATTGTTCGATCTTGCTGCTATGGTTATGCTCCGAAATTTTAGTAGGGATGAACCGCTCGACCAACTCTTGTTTTAAGGAATTCGATTATAGGTATGTCTTTTTTTGGCCATTCGTGATTTTGATCTAGTTATTAAATGACTACTTTCTTAGGTGTATGGGTTTGTGTTTTCCTAAAAGTTGCAACTGTGTGAAATTTGGGTTCTGGAAATGAAGAGTGAATGGTTCTTCCTGTAACATTTTTGAGTTCGTCGAGGTTATTGGTCTTCCTAGGTGATAGCTCTTTGTTATCACAGTTGTT
>SNQJ01S0193407.1:0-12960 GCA_010110895.2 Picea sitchensis
TTAGGGACACTTATTGCAACCACTGTTATTTCAGTTTATTGAAATTTATTTTCAGCAAATGGAGGATCAAATTGATTTTTTCCCCTATTTTTGGCAAAGAATTAGGAAGGTGGCAGAGTATCCCTATTTGTGAGGAGTCCTTTCGAATGCAGCTAGCAGTCAAGACATCAATTCTGCCAGAACAAATGAGGCAGATCTAGGATCCGAGGCAGTAGTTGAGGAAGAGGTGATCTAAAGATATTTATTCCAGAATTCATAAAACAAATGGCATCTTGATCATCGTCAGGTGGCAATCAAATTGATTCATGACAAATGGCAGCTCCAGCATTCTAGATTTTAAGGAGTTTGATTTCATTAGCTATAATAGTTCGAAGACAATTTACATGTGTCGTTTTTTATTTTTAATTGTTTTCTATTTTTGGAATGAAGTACAGATCCCAAGCTCCTAGCATTTAAAACATCATCCAAAAGATAGGAATAGATCCACTATTGTAGGTTGCAGGAGTTCGAATCATAGGGATCTAATGTGGCCATAAACTGTTATATTTTGGATGAATTGGAGGTACGGGAGGTTCGACCTGAGAGGAAGGTGCGACCTGGAGGGACCAGATAGGAAGATAACCCAGAAACATATTTTTTGTTTTGTAAAGATGACCAGCAGGCTAGAGTGGTGTTGAATGAATATTAAGATATTGGATTTCTAGATTCTTTTGTTATGATTTGGTGGTGAAGTTTCTCTGACGTAAAATGTCATTTTCTTGTTTTTCTTATATTGTTTTCTTCCATCATTGTTTATAAGAAAATTATTCTCAGGATTTGTCTTGTACACCCTGATTTGGCTTAAAGCAATGTTTATGTTTTCTTCTACAAATTGAATGTAGAATTCAGATGAACGCTGCTCTGCATTTGAGATGATTCTTAACCCATTCTTATTTCCCATCTTAAAAATATTAAGATCCACTGTCAAGGCTGCCTTGCCTGGTTATAAATGTTCTTAGTTATTCATTCATTCACTCAGTTTTGACCTTTTGACCCCATTTGCCCAATGGTCCTCCTTGTTGTCCCAAACCAACCATTTAAAAACCCCAACCCCATACTTTCATAGCTATCCTGACATCTATCCTATTCCATACCAAGTTAAATCATACAGAGAGAGCCCTCTCTGAGTCTTAGAGGGCTATATCCAAGACTCCAAGCGGTTGAAACAATTACCTCCATCAATTTCTTCTTCAGTCGAGAAATTATAGAGTGATAACACATCCAATGGTGGATTTTCCCACTTTCTGAGTCGTCCTCGATCCCTCTCCCTTGATGATCCAGTCGTCCTCGATCTCCTCATCCAATGACTTTCTTTTCCACACTGCGCTCCATATTTTTTTTTCTTTTGCTCACTTCGACCCAGTGACAGTCACTGTGTCTCCCGTGAAGCTCACTTTTTCCCTTTTCTTCCTTGTTCTTCACTTCCATCCATAACCCAGGGCCAACACCATCATTCCAAAATTATGAAGAACCATTTCAATATACTTTCTTTGTCATAGGAATTTTTCACCACGCTTTTGTTGTACATGAGAGGCTCTGCACCAAGTTTTTATTGAATCCATACAAGGTCTTCTTCCATCTGCATACAAGGGTCTCTTTCTGGTATACCTCAAAACCTTTAGGTTTCTCTACATATGCTACTTCTTCAATTACTTTGTTGATAAGAAAAGCCTTTACATTAATCTAATGTAAACTCCAATCCATGGATACTGCAGGAGATATAATGGCTTAGGTAGAGGTATGTTTGGTTACTGGAACAAGCTATCATCATAGTCTTCTCCCTCCTTCTGGGAGAACCCTCTAGCCCCGAGTCTCTCCTTGTATCTATCAATGCTTAAGTATTTTTCACAATTTCTCACATACATTGTTCTTCATCAAAACTTCATTCCATTCCTTCTACTTGACTTCTTCTAGTGGGTTCAAACTTTGTTCAATTGGTTGTTCTGAATTTTCTTTATTTCTTGGAATCTTCATGTTCTTCCTCATGTTTCTCTTAAATGTCGAAGTCCTATGGAATCTTCTATAGATTACATGCCCTTATTTCCTTAAGGCTCAAAATTTGTCCTTCTTCCATAGGAACATAAATGTAGATGGACAACCAAGGATATTGAAGGATTATTTTCAAAGAAGTCTTCTTCTAGAGTCAAATTGAACACATGTTGCTTATTATGGTTGCTACTTCTAATGAAGAACATGGATAGATACTTCATAGTCTTTATAGATTTTTCTTCAATGGATCATATCACTGGGGATTAGCTCCCTCTTAATCCCAACTTCATCCCTGAATGAGAAATATACATGATCTTCTTTTGGAATTCTATGATCAACTCCCTCCATCTGAGAGAGTACATGCTTTCATCTGTTGCATGTGTAGCATCCCCAACGTCCAACTGGGATATGCCACATAAAAGTTTATGAACTGTATACGAATTAAAACATATGCACAGAGAAAATATTGCGGAAATTTATATATAAAACTTAAAACAGACAAATACATTATGCAAATTCAGAGATTCATACAAAATTATAATAAAATACATATGCAACACACACATAAAAACCCCTTAAAAATAAACACATAAATAATAATGTAGCATGTAATTTAACACACAATTGACACTTATCTTGCTAAAAATATCACCAATTGCGTGCAGACAGTCCATGAGCCTCCCAGTCTTAGATCATGCTTCTCATCACTCTCAGTAATGGGTTACCCATGAGTTGGGACTAAACACCACTCGACTAAAGGGATTCCTAACCAGTCTGATGTATCTCAGACAACAGGAAAAACTTTGTCACAGGTGCCAATTCAAACTAATAGCCTATAGTCCCCCATTCCCCACATGTCTGTCCCACCCCAGGAAGTTCTCCCCTTTTCTTCTCAACAATCCTTTGACTTCCCTACTTCCTTTCTAGGCTTCAACAACAAGCCTAACAAGAAGTCTCAGAGCCTTGTAGTTGTATTTTGGCACCTCCGAGAAATCAATTCCTAGAAATTCTCTCACCTAGAGAGAATTTATCATGGGTCTAACAACCCGCCTCTTCAATATCCCACGGGCTTGACAACCTGTTTCTTCAATCCAACTCCTAAGTTAACCAGGTACAGATACATGTACAAGTACGGGTATAGGTATAGGTACAAGTAGGTACATATATAGGTATAGGTAGAGGAAGGTACACAGGACAACTGAATGAGTGAATAAATGATGATGGAATGATGGAATCAATGGTGAAATGAACTAATTCCAAACTATATGTATGCATGTTCCCAACTTGACACTTGTCATGTTGAGAGTTACTTTGTCCCACTTGTTCCCATCCTTAGAACTTAGGATAAAATAATTATCCATACTTTATAATTTAAGGAATATTAATATAGTATTCCTTTTTGGCTTAAGATCCCTAGCTTAGCCTGTTATCCTTAAATTTTATTCCCCCCTTTCCTTAACTAGTGGAGTTTAGTCTCCCATACTCTTTTATCGTGGTCGGTCTACACACAATGATGTATTATATTAATGATAATACATATACTAAAATAAGCTCATCGACCTTTAACATCTAGGCTCTCTGGCCTAATTCAACACATAAGCCTCCTGGCTTATCATAACTAGCTCACTAGCCTATACAATGCAACATATACACAAAGGCTCCCTGGCCCCAAAATCGTGTACACTTAAGTTTGTTGTGCGCGGTATTCTAGAATGTGCACACTTCATCATTTTAGTGCGTCGTACATGTGCGCACTATACCATGGAAGGTGCATGCAAAACAATATCAAAAAACTCAACAACTTAAGTACATTTCCATTTACATTTATAGTTGGGGTTCAACCTAGGTGTATTACAATATCCCTCTTTGCTTTCTGCAAAGTGTGACAAGAATGTTTTGGTTTCCTTTTGATTCTTGACTTCCCTAGAGTCTGACTCCTCTAAGTCTCTTTAAGTTTGTTTCTATATGTTTGATTGTTACCCATATGGAAGTTGTGTCATTATTATAAACTTCTTCTATAATAGCTTGAACAAGGATTTTTCATCACAAGGGTATCTTCTTGGAACAAGAACAACAAGAGAAAACAAGAAATATCTATCTAGAGGAGATGTTAGTTCATCTTGTGAACAAGTACAATAAGCATATATTTCAATAGTATTCATATGCAGTCAAGTATTCATTACACCTAGCAATAATAGAACCTTTCAAGGACTAGTTTCTCAATTTGTATTATAGAAACTATCACTCTTGATATATACAAATTTTAACAATTTAATCAAACCTGGAACCCCAATCCTCACTTGCTATGGAGGGTGTGTTTTTTCTTCTAAATGCACTAAATCCAATATTACATCTTGGACAATATCTCTAGTACTTTCCCTGCAAACAGACTCATATTTTTCTAGATGATATAACTTAGATAGCATATACAAGTGCATACCTTTGAAACCTTGTAGCATCATTAAGCTTGTATTCTAATCTGAAACTAGATACCATCTTGACAAGGAGAGATTATAATCTCAATTAGAAGATTCAATGATTAGAACAAGCTAGAAACTCTAAAATTTCAAATTTGACCACAAAATAAATTTGACCAAAAGTTAACCTTTGACTTTGACTTTGACCATTCAACCTTTGACCTTTACCAGTCAAACTTTAGCTTTGACTTTGACCAAAAATTTAAACCTAACATTTTTGATAGTTGAGAGTACCAAGACTTGCACTAGGCTAGGGAGCACTAGGATGCCAAGGAATTAGGTCAAACATTTCATCATAAGTTTCAAAACACAAGGGTTAGGGTTTGTTGCAGCTGCATAATCAGAAAACTTAGCTGTAGCTGTAACTTGTGCTACAATGAGCTTAAAAAATAACTTCCCAATCTATATTGCATTGGTTAGACTGTCTGAAGATAGTGTGGGACCATAACCTATTATAAATTAAAGATATGTGCTTTTTTTCCCATAAACAATATAGCAATATTGTCACCCAACCATAGGTCGAAGCCACCCCCGAGAACCTTAACCTTGAAAGATAGAATAATTCCATAAGAAAACCCTAGAACCAATAGCCAACCAAGGTATCTTACTTCTCTCCAAAGCTAGTGCACAAATCAAAGATTCCAAACCATAACCAAGGCAGAAAATCCAAACCATAACCAAAAGACCAAGTCACTATTGCAACAACTGTAGCTCTCCTTCAGTCATGCACACCACTTGTCCTTATGCAATTGTGAGAGTGAGTGAGTACAAATTATCTCTAGCTCCCTCTATTTATATTGGTCCAAGTCACTTAATTGTGTTGGCTTCTCCTTTTAGAGGTTAACACTTAAATATTAATTCTTTTATTGAGTCAACATGTCTTCTAGATTTTCTACACATTTGTTTTAGGGTTTCTCTTTCTTCCCGAAATATGCTAATCTCATCATAGGTTACATGTCGAGGTTAAAAACTCCCGTAGCTAGCTTAATATCAATAGCAAGAAGGGTTGGTTCACTTGGAATATATATTTGAAACTAGAAGGTATCGCAAGCTTGATCCCAAAGGTCTCATGCTTAAACATTATGAACAATTTGCATTGTCTTCGTCATATTCCCATGGCAAACTCGATGATGAGGTTTTCACTAAAAATGAACAAATTGGTAATGAGGTTCTTGAGAGAAAAACTTAACCCAATATGACTATTTTCAAAACTCTCTCCATAGACAAACAAGTAGAAGTCACAACACAAATTGTTGTAACTATTGTCCAGGGTGTGATAGCTAAGAGGGAAGCTGAAGAAGCTAGGATAGCAGAAGAAATTTGAATGAAGGATGAAGCTTAGTGTCTAGTCATTGAAGAAGAGAAAAATAATGCATCTCAATAGTAGGAAACTAAAATAAGAACAAAATATTATCTACATATAAAAGAGGTCGAACATATTTCTTAGGAAGAACTTGCACAAAGAAGAATCACAGAAGATTCAGAACAAAGTAAGGGTGATCTAAAGGAGCAAAGAAGCAAGGAGAAGGGGGAAATGGCCAAAAAGAAAAATTATAGAAACAAGCATGAAAGAAAAAGGAAGAAACATCCAAACATATAGAAGAAAATCAACTATCAATATAAGAACCAATTGATCTTCTAAAGGTTGTTCCTCGCACAAAAATTCCCCCTCAAGGAATTATAGATCTTACAAAGGATGATGAGGAAGATGTGTTGACACTAAAGGTCCCAATTGTATATGAGACTAATCCAAATATTAGGAAAACATCTCAAGTTAATCAAGGTGCTAAGGAAATACCTTTGGATACGAAAATTGGTGAAACAACACAAAATCCCACTAAAGAAGTACCACATGAACTAAAATAACAAGTTGTCCCAGAGTGCATTAAAGAAAATGAAATTGAAGAATAGGAAGATGGTGGCATATTGTTATGGACGTAAAATAATGTGAAATTACTGAAGCTCATATAGGAATAGTTAAAAGCAATGTTGTAGACCAATACAAATGAAAAGACCCTTCTTCAAACCAATACAAAAGAAAATGTTATTCCATATAAACTGCATTTACCTAGTGATGAAAATCAACAAGAATATCTCTCAACAAGAAAATAAGGTGATATATTAGGACAAGAATAGGTTGTAGATACAGTAATGGGGAAAATGGATGAGTGGATAAGAAAATTAGAGCAACAAAATGATCAATGAAGAAAAGAATAGAGGATAGGCCTAGATGCCCAGGAGGTTAAGAAACATATATCTACTATGGATAAAGGTAAGACACATATTACTGAGAATTTTCATACACATATTACTAATTAAAAACTTCGTCACTGGTGCCAAATCAAACTAACATCCTACGGTCCCTCATTCCCCACATGCCTATCCCACCCCAGGAAGTGTGCCCCTTCTCTTGTCAGCAGTCCTTTGGCTTCCCTACTTCCTTTCTGGGCTTTAGCAATAGGCCAAAGAGGAAGTCTCAGAGCCATGTAGCTGCAGTTTGACACCTTCGAAAAATCAATTCCCAACAATTCTGTCACCTAGAGAATTTATCATGGTCCTAAAAACCCACCTCTTCAATATCCCACGGGCCTGAGAACTCATTTCTTGAATCTAGCTCCTAATCTAACTAGGTACAAATACATGTACAAGTACGGGTATATGTACAGGTATAGGTAGGTACATATATAGGTATAGGTACAGGAAGGTACACAGGACAATTGAATGAGTGAGTCAATGATGATGGAATGATGGAATGAATGGGAAAATGAACTAAGTCCAAACTATATGTATGCATTTTCCCAACTTAACACTTGTCATGTTGAGAGATACTTTGGCCCACTTGTACCCATCCTTAGAACTTAGGATAAAATAATTATCCATACTTTATACTTTAAGGAATATTAATATAATATTCCTTTTTGGCTTAAGCTCCCTAGTTTAGCCCCTTATCCTTAACTTTTATCCCCCCCTTCCCCTAACTAGTGGAGTTCAGTCCCCCATACTCTTTTACCATGGTCGGTCTACACACAACGATGTATTATATTAATGATAAGACATATACTAAAATAGGCTCATTAGCCTTTAGCATCTAGGATCTCCGTCCTAATTCAACACATAAACCTCTTGTCTTATCATAACTACCTCACCAGCCTATACAACACAACATATACACAAAGGCTCCCTGGCCTCAAAATCGCATGCACTTAAGTTTGTTGCACGCGATATCCTGGAATGTGCACACTTCATCATTTTAGTGCACAATACATGTGCACACTATACCATGGAAGGTCCATGCAAAAAGATATCAAATAAATAACCAACTTAAGTACATTTTCATTTACATTTATAGTTGGGGTTCAACCTACGGGTATTACATTTCCCTCCCCTTATTTATGCACTATCCTGAGTTGAGTATATACACATATACAACCAAAATTTTAAAAATCCTCAAAATGATGTTGGTATTCTTCTCGCATAGTATTTTCATGCTCCCAAGTCACATCCTCAGGACCATACCAGGTCCATTGGACCTTTACAAGTTGTATGGCTCGATTCAGAGCTGTTTAATTTTCTAGTCTAGAATGTGTACCGGATGTACTTGGAAAGCGCTTTCTTACTCCACCTGAATCACTTTCCAATCAATAACATGATTAGAATCAGGTATATATTTCTTAAGCAATGATAGATGAAATACATTATGAATGGTCATTGATGTAGGCAAGGCAAGCATGTATGCTACAGGCTCAATCCTCTCTAGGATTTCAAACGGCCCACAATAGCAAGCTGCCAACTTGGAACAATTTCCCAACTTCAAGGAACTTCTGTTGGCCTTCATTTTCAAGAATACATGGTCCCCCACTTTAAATTCGCTATGAGTTCTACCCTTATCAACATAGAATTTATGCATGTATTGGGCAACCTTTAAATTCTATTTTATTTTCAATATTTTCTCTTCCATTTCCCTGAGTAATTCTGGCCCAACTACTGCTCTATCTGTTGGCGTGTCCCAACTTACCGATGTGTTGCACCTTCTACCATAAAGTGCCTCAAATGGGCTCATGTTTAGAGATGCTTGGTACCCATTGTTATAAGAAAAATATACTAAGTGTAGGTATTATTCCCATTTTGATGATTTATCCATCACATACATCATCAACATATCCTCAATCACTTGATCCATCCTCTCTTTTTTTCCATCTGATTCTGTATGATAAGATGTACTAAAATTCAAATTTGTTCCAAATACCTTAAATAATCCTTTCCAAAAAATTGATGTAAATTTTGGTTCTCTGTCAAACACAATTGTATTGGGTATACCATGTAATTGAGCAATTTATCTCATATAAACATCAACAATGTTGGATGCCTTGTGAGTGAGCTTTACTAGAATGAAATGGGCATCTTTAGTAAGCTTATCCACCACTACCATGATAGAATCATGTTGCTTGTTTGTTCTAGGTAGTTTGGTGATGAAATACATTTTTAAAACTTCTCATTTCCACTTAGAAATGGGTAATGGCTACAACAAACTAGCTGGGTGTCTATGCTCAACCTTTACCTTTTGACACTCCAAATATTTGGCAATAAAATAAACAACTTCTTTCTTCATTCCTGGCCAATAATATTGCCTCTTGACAGCTACAATAGTTTTCTGATAACCTGCGTGCCCATCATAAGGTACATTATGCATTTCTCTCAATATCATATTTTTCAATTCTTGGGAATTTGGTACATAAATTCTTCCCCTGTATATGAGAATTTCATCATTTTCTAGATTATAGACTTCAATTTTCTGCTGCAAAATACCTTGCTATAATTTTGCCACTAACTCCTTGTTTTGCAAATCTGATTTTGCAGCCTCGAAAATTTTGTCTTTCAAATCTGATTGGTACATGATAATGGTTGTAGTATGCAACTCATGCACCCTTCTACTAAGTGCATCAGCCACCTTGTTCTCTTTCCCTTTGATATGCTTTATATGAAAGTCATATTCACTGAGAAATTCTAACCATCTATTTTGTGTGGAATTTAGAGTTGGTTGATGAAACAAATATTTCAAAACATTATGGTCTGTCCTTAGCTCAAACATTTTCCCCATGAGGTAGTGCCTCCACTTCCTCAAGGCATGCACTATGGCTTCCAACTCCAAATCATGAGTGGCATAGTTCCTTTCATGCCCCTTCAACTTCCTTGATTCATAACATACAACAACCCCATATTGATTAAGGACTCCACCAAGTCCTTCTTTACATCCATGTATGCATACAATGAAGTCTTTGGATCTGCAATCCTTAAAATTGGAGCACTGGTTAATAATTTCTTCAAGTGTTAGAAACTCTTTTCACAATCCAATGTCCACTAAAACTTCACACCCTTCTTTTGCAAGAAAGTGATTGGGTGTGCAATCTGTTAGCACTTTGTAAATTTTGTCCAGCTGAATAGATAAATGACAGAGTTAACTATTTCAACCAGCTTTAGAGCTGATGCACTAGCTTGCTCAACTCAGAGAGGGCTCTCTCATGTCACTGAGTATATCTATGGAAATCGGTGGCTAGTTTCGGTTTGTTTGGGAGTTTTTATAAAATTGTTAGTAAGGAAGGAGAAGAACGCTTTGGGCTATGGAGTCGAAAATAAATAATACATTGTCAGACCTGAGGACTATTTAGAGGAGAAAGGATAAATCAGGTAGTGAGTCCGAGTTTATATGAAAAATTTTGCATGGCATCGAAAGAAGAAGAAACACATGACTACATCAGAGAATTACAGAAATGAAATCGGACATAGTTCAGAAAGAGATAAACATGATCTAAATTGTTAAGCCGAGAGCATTGAATGATGAATTATGGGCCTTTAATCCTTCAATTTAGACAAGAAGAAGTGTGAATGAAATATAAGCTCATAGGAAACACATACTATGAAAAGAGACAAGACTCATATCACTGCCAGTTAGAATCTTTTCATAAACAATCTAATATCTACCTCTGCATTTATATATTCATAATAACCCCAAAATTTACAAAGGTCTTCCTGCACATAGGGCAGGCTCCCCCCCTCCCCTGTTTTCTTATTCTCTTAGATAATATATATATAGAGAATATTTCTTCATGGAATACAAAACGTTCAGACTTCTTGTCGTTCTAGGATTAGAGGTCAGTTACAAATGAGAAATGATTTGTTATAACCGCTTCCCTACTTTAGAGGGACCGTTAGAAACAGGTTCATCATATTTAGATGCCATCTGTCCAAAATGTGTTGGGAGGTACTTGAGAATTTATTTAAACTTAGCGATCTCATCCTTTAGAGTATCCATCCAGACCGGTTGGTTCTCTCCAACACTTTTAGCCGTTTCAACTATGCCCTCTTTCTTCTGTATTTTAGTCCATTTCTTTTTTACAGCTTGTCTGTTGATGACCAGATCTTTCATAATGGGATTAATCCTGACTTCCAATCCAGAATCTATAACAGCTTATGTATGGAACTTTGTCGCCAATATACGTGCAATTTCCCATTCTTTACTGCTCATAGATAAACCTGCCATGTTGCCTAAATAATTGGTTTCACTGGACATAGCTTGGTCCATGTATCCTAGTTTAATAAACACTGAAACGTTCTTACAGAGATCAGAGAGTTTAGCAAATTGGAAATTACTACGCTCATGGATAAAAATAATGCCTTCATACTCCTGTAATTATAGAGCTCCAATCATGAGATGCTGACAGATTCACTGGCAGGTACGTCGATTTACCATGCTTGGCCAATCCATTTCAAATGATTAACATTTGAGTTCATTAAATGGCAGTGTTCACCTAACATTATACGGTTGTGAAGTATCGAACAAGAGAGATAGAGTGATTTCGACCAGCTGCCACCAGCACCCCACGAGTGTTTGATTTGACGTATAGGAACATGTGATATCGGGGTTTTGGAAAAAATGGTTTCCCACAACCCACCTTTTTCCTTGACGTACCTCTGGAGGCGATGCACGTCCATATTGAAAACCACAATGGTTTCCCCGGTCTGCCTCTATATAGTTAAGTCCTGTGCAAATTTTCTTCCTAATAAGGGCTCCAGCCGTTGATCTGGGTCGTTTTACAGTCAACGGTCTATAGATATTTACCTTTTTTCACCTCTGCTATACTTGTCTTTACGCTGCTTGACATGTCCCGGTTCTCTAAATTATCAATTTTCTAGACCATCAAGCTCCTGCGACGATGTAGCTTTTGCTAATTTCCCGAGACCCGGATCTTGTCTGAAAAATGTTATGGTGACAACACAATCTTTGAGAATCCTTCAATAAATATACTATAGTAACCTACAAGGCCCTTTAATGATATGACCTCTATCACATTCTTTGGTGCTGACCATCTTCTAATGGCTTCTATATTCTTAGGATCCACTGTTATCACTTTCTCTGAAATGATATGCCCTAAATAATGAATTTGATTCTGATGAAATGAGCACTTGCTCAATTTAGCATACAACTGATTCCTCCTTAATGTATGTAATACCATCCTCAAGTGTTTTTAATCCTCTTCCTCTGATTTAGAATATATAAGAATGTCATCTAAAAATACAATGACAAACTTATCTAAGTATTCTCTGAAAATACCATTCATTAAACACATGAAGACAATTAGTGCATTTGATAACCCAAATGGCACCACTRTGAATTCATAATGACCATACCTTGTTCTAAAATCAGTCTTGGTGATATCTTCTTCTTTAATTCTTACCTAATGATAAACTGACCTGAGATCAATCTTGGAGAATATTTTTTCATATTTCGATCGTTCAAAGAGGTCATCGATCCTTGGAAAAGGTTAATTATTCTTCATAGTTACTTTGTTAAACTACCTAAAGTCAATGCAAAGTCTGAATGTCCCATCCTTCTTCTTCACAAATAAAACTGGGGCACCCCAAGGTGACACACTTGGGCATATATACCCCTTCTTCAGGAGATATTCAACTTGCATTTGCATCTCCTTAAATTCTAGTGTACTCATCCTGTAGGGAGTCTTGGATACTAGAGTTGCTTGAGGCATCAAATTTATACAGAAATCAATGTCTCTTTTAGGGGGTAATCCTAGTATTTCCTTAAACACATCTTAAAACTCTTTTAGGACTGCATAATCTTCAATATTTGACACCTTATCTTTAGGTGTTTCTTCCATATGAGCTGAAAATATTTGACATCCTTTTTTGTAACATTTCTTCAGCAACAATGATGAAATTTCTCTGATGGTTACTTCCCTAGGAATTCCCTGCACTGTCCTTAGGTTCCCTTCCTCATCCAAGCAAGTAAATTCCTTGTTATGATAGTCTAGGATAGCATGATATTGTTCGAACCAATCCATCCCAATTAGACAGTCATAGGAACCTAAAGGAAAGATGTTCAAATTTGCTCTGGTGTTTAGTCCATTCATGTCCCTAGGACATGACTTAACCATCTCAATAA
>SNQJ01S0193408.1:2337-17759 GCA_010110895.2 Picea sitchensis
CATCTTGTACTTGAACATTTATGTGGGGTAAAAGGAGGTTTCCCCCTTGAAGAGGCTTATTATCTGAAATTCTCTCTTTTTCAAGGCGTTGAGTACTTATTCTGAGGTTTTTCTATGCTATATTGATATTTGGTTCTTAACAACTCTCCTAGCGAACCAAAGCTCATAGGGCATACCTTTGTTCGTAAAATTAACCGTCCTGGCTGAAAAAGAGGTAAACTACCACTAGACATATGTGCCTTCAAATTTGAGTTTGGCGAGCATTAAGGGAAACAATATCACTCGACAATCTTTTCAATTTTAGAGAGTCTGAAAAGGGCTTAAATAAGACTCCACGGGGGATTATTTTCTCAATTAATCTAGACGAGACTTAAAATAATAAATAATCTCTTGTTATATGTTTCTTTCAAAGTTTAAGCGAGCCTGAAAGACAACAAACCACGCTCTAGGGGATTCCCATGGGTATAGGCGAGAAAAATGATGAAGAAGAAGGATGAGGCTTCAACACAAAGTCATGGAGAGTCTAAAAGGGACTCTCGTTCCCATGAAGTGCCTTAGTATGGGAATAAAATGGAAAACAAGGTTCTAACTAGGATTCCCATGGAAGAAAGGATCTACCACATAAAGTACGACATACTTATCAACAAGGAAGGTTAGTGTTGCAATTCAGCGAGGTCGATCCTAAGGCTAAATGAACTAGGAAACAAATAATGAAAAAAATGCAAGTAGGGAAAAAATCTAACCTATATGCCAGTTTTGAGGTCAATACCTATCAGAACAGATCGATACGATGATCAAAATGTCAAAGAAAAAACATCTCCAAGATCCTACATAGAAGACCAATAACACTCATCCAGAAGTTAAATAAATCTGATATAGATAGAAACTTCAAAAAATAAGAGGTACTACTGAATACAAAACTTAAAAAAATCAAACCTAGACTGTACAATATGGTACAAGACACCTCATAGCCTTACGACTTATGCATAGAACTATTTCAGGTAGAGCTCGCTGCTAGGCTCTGACCAAGAGTCTCTTCGATAGTCAACCTGGAAAGTCTCCCAAAAGGGAAGAAAACACAAAACATGGTGTAAGACTTCGCATGATATAGAAACCGTAGTCATGGCTTCAAGGTTATCCCCATTCAAAGGAAATTCAAATTTTGATAAGTCACGCGAATGAGGAGGGTTGATAGTATCGAAGGGAGTATCAAACTAACCATATTCCATATAATGATGGAGGTTATGGCTAGGAATGACAGAGTCTATCATAAAATAATCACAAGCACACAGGCTTGAGGATCTACAAACAACAAGATCATACTCAAAAGGAAACTTAATATCACTCTCACCAAGAGGGGGAAGCAAGGGATCCCATGCCCCCATTAGATAAAATAATGGATCAATTGTTGAGACCAAGTCTCGAGAAGGAAAACATGAGTGAACAAGTTCCTTCTAAAGATAAATTGAACACTGAGGATAATATGCCACATAATTTACCTGTGGCAGGGTAGACTCTACACGAATACTAGGAACATATAAAGGGGCAGCCTAAACTAACGTCGAATTAGGATGGTGATTATCATATGCCAACTGGTTGATAGTGACAATTCTTCCATTGTGAGGGAAAGGCATCACTCGGAAGAACGTAGATACCACAACATTCATAGGATATACATAATCATGATCGAGAAGCTTATTTAAATCTAACGGGCCTTGCACCGCTAAACATTGACAAGGACAGTCTTCCCACCTAACCATATAGGTAATTGAGGAAGAATCCCCAAATATTCGCTAGGATGTCTGTCAAAATTCAACAACTCATGTGAAGCAAACACAAGCCCGGGAGAACCCAAATCTTTCCAAGTCGAGAAGGATAAAATACTTGTGGAGGCTCCTTCATCTACAATACATCGGTAAATTGTTTTTGAATTAAATTCAACCTTTATTTTAAAGG
This sequence comes from Picea sitchensis, assembly GCA_010110895.2. Taxonomy (NCBI): domain Eukaryota; kingdom Viridiplantae; phylum Streptophyta; class Pinopsida; order Pinales; family Pinaceae; genus Picea; species Picea sitchensis. Next base: position 4,294 of record SNQJ01S0193408.1, read on the forward strand.
GTGCAAAAGAAGGAAGGTGAGGCTCAACAATGTCATTCCAATCAAAGGAAACCATCCTAGGACTTGGAGGGGATGTGCTCAAAGTGAGTGGAATTCCCTCTTTTTTTTAATGTACTGAGATGGAAATGCTAAAAACATAGTTGGTAGACACATCACTTTCCAAGATAAGACTGGGATCAACTAGAGATTGCATCGATGTGACCACTTTGGTAGAATCAACACTCTCCAAGAGAATAGTGTGATAATTCGAATATTGCATTGGCATGACCACCTTGGTAGACTTGACACTCTCCAAGAGAAGAGTGGGATCAACCAAAGATTGCATCAATGTGACCAATTTGGTAGACTCGACACTGTCCAAGAGAATAGTGGGATCAACCAAATATTGCATCAGTGTGACCACTTTGGTAGACTCGACATTCTCCAAGAGAAGAGTGGGATCAACCGAAGATTGCATCGACATGACCACTTCCTCAACCACTGACTGAATAGGCTGCAAGACAACATGGTATAAAGGTGCATCACCCCCCAAAAGAAGAGTAGGATCAGTAGAAGATTTCATTGGCATGACCACTTTCTCAACCACTGGCGGAATAGGTTGTGAGACAACATGGTATAAAGGCACATCACCCCCCAAAAGAAGAGTGGGATTAGTCGAAGATTACATCGACATGACCACTTTCTCAACAACTAGTTGAATAGGTTGCAAGATAGCATGGTTTAAAGGTGCATCACCCCCCAAAAGAGGAGTGGGATCAACCTAAGATTTCATTGGCATGACCACTTTCTCAACCACTGGATGAATAGAATGTGACGAAACCTCAAAAGAATCATAATAAGAAGACCTTGTAGACAGGGACCATAATATTTCTGCCTCTAGAAGGCCAGGGCATAAATGAGTAAGGTGATCTCCTTTGCAAAGCTTACAAGGGAACTTAGGCTTATGTCCTATCCATCTAGGTTTCTCAATAGAATCAATGCCCCTATCATGACTAGCAGTGGTTGGTTTCACATCTCCAACATGACTTGCAGAGGTTGGTGATTGGTCGATAACATGACTTGTAGAGTCTACAAACCTATTGCCAGTATGACTGGCAGTGACTGGACTTTTTCCCCCGGCATGACTTACAAAGGCTAGGTGCTTGCCCCCAACATGACTCGCAAAGGTTTTTGACAACTCTCCAACATGACTAAAAGAGGTTGGTTTTTTTCCCCTAGCATGACTTACAGAGGCTGGGTGATGGTATTCAACATGACTTGCAGAGGTTGATGACCTATCTCCAACATGCCTCGCAGAGGTTGTTGATTTCTTCTTCCTATTATTTCTCTTTCTATTTCATTTAAACTTTCAATTACTAGTAGCTACACTTTCACTAGAGAAGACAGAAGGAGGAGGAGAATACTTTGTTGATGAAGGGACATAAACATGATGCCCATGACATAAGGTTTTTAAATGAGAAGCATCAAGAGCATTTGAGACATTTGGAATGGTACCCAACCAAACCGATAGTCCTACATTCAACCATAGAATGTATAAAGTGTCCATCAATGGGACACCAAATTTTCTAAAGAAAAGAAAATAAAAAGAATCCCCTTGTGAAGGGTTTCCTTAGTTGGTATCGTTAGGAACTTTTTCGATGAAGATCTTAGGCATAGGTTCTCCCCTTGCAGGATCATTCAAGATCGTAAAAGTCTCACACACTGACTCTAGTGAACTAGCAATATAAAAAACAACGCCTATAAAGAGGCGTCTCCACGTTTCTAAGAAGAATATTGAAAATTACTCATGACTGGCAGAGTGGGAGGTCTACCACCTTATGTCAGAGACCCAAATAAATTATTGACTAACTCACTATGGAAAACTAGGGAGTACAGAGCACACCACTATGAAGAAAATCCTAAACATATACAAACCAAGAAAACCACCCTTCTGAATGCTTCCAACCCAGAGAGATGAATTCCTGATAGTCCAAAGCATTCATAAAGGAAAACAACTGGTCAGGATAAAAATTTACCCATACCTACGACCGATGGTCCCTTTGAGTATCGCTGAGAGAGTATAGAGTCTGCCTCAAGTACCACGATACACCCTTCATAGTCACCTGTGTGTCAACCTATATAATGGAAACTATGCCACCAAATTGTAATCAACAGCCAGGGGGGTACAGTCGATAGTCAGGATAGTGTATGGGCAGGTTAACTAAGCTCGAAGATCGTCCCAAGGCTTTAAATGCAACATGGACAGAATCACTCTTAGAGTACCTTGGACAGATCCAAGTGTCTCAGAGGTCTGACACAAGTCGGGCTAGTAATGCTACATGATTCACGCCCAATACACACTCTCCCAAACGCTTTATTGGGATCAGGAGTATATATATCCATCATTGTCTTCCATGTGGCCTCGTGTTTGACTACTGTGTTAGAGGTCCTAGATTGAGTAATTACAAGATGGATTTTTCACACCCTAGCACAAACACCTAAGTTAAGGATTTTTTGGCCTTGGATAGTTTACCTCTCCACACCTAATCCAAGGCTGTAGCCTAAGCTATTTGTGAACCCTAGAAAAAGTGTTACTAATATATTGTATATTAGTACGATATTTATAAGGGATTTTATTACTCAAGGAACATAAGTGCAACCTATGTTGTTTGAGACTCTTGCAAAAAAATGAAACTTAAAAGAACAAGGGAAAATAAAACTCTACACTAATCCTTCAAATGAAAAGAGTTTCAAGGAAGAAAAAACATGAACAATCCTTCAAACCTTAAGATGCAATCTTTTCTCCTTTCCATGAAAAATGCACAATGCAACTTTCGAGTGAAGCAAAAGAGAAAATGAAAGGATATTCTTCCTTATTTTTCTTTTGAAAAGCTTTCAAGATGAGAAGAAAACACAACCCTATGCTAATTCTTTTTATTTTTCAAATAACAATGCAAAGAAAGAAACATACCTAACTAGCATAAAAACTAGGGTTCCTTTTATTTTCTTCCAATCAAAGGAGAAATAACAAAATATGCTAATAATACCCTAAAAATGCTTGGAAAGAAAGAACACAAATAAATGATATTTTTCATTTTTCAAATCATAAAACATGATAAAGAGAAAAAAGAACCCAATACTAGCACAAACCCTAGGCCACTGCATAAGCGCAAGGATTCAATGGAATCCATAGGAGGATCTAAAGCTTATAGCCTCATTCTAAACCTTTAAAGTAGACAAAAGACAAGTAAAGAAACAACACAAGTTCTTTACAAAAATAAAGTTAAACCAAATCTATAACCCAACCAAAGACCACTAACAGAGACTCTGTAGGGTTGAACAAGGCCTGAGAAGCAAAAAATCTTCTTTCACAAGAGAGGAAATATCTTTTTAAAAAAACCTTCTAGAACAAAGAGATGCAGGCTATGCACAAGAAACCTGCATATGTATGCGAGTTGTATGGTATGCAAACTGCATATGTACGTGAGATGAATAGTAACTAGGGCATGTAAGCTTTTGAATATTTTGAAAAAGAAAAAAAAGCATGGATGAATGACTGGGAAGGGAAGGATGGTAGGCACCTGGAAGGTGACCAAAAACCCTATACTTACTCAATAAACCTAAAAAACTAAAAAATAAACTGAAAAAACCAATTTAAACCAAAAACTCCCACTAAGACCCTAGAGAGACACCCTAGTGGAGTCACCATAAGGAATCGAGAATGGAAATATATGTTATTCATTGAGAATCTAGAATGGTAATCTACCCATCACATATTTAAACCTTTGAACACAATCCCAAACTGTCTCATTATGTATTTTCTTAATTTCTTTTAGCTTTGTGATGTATTGAGACTTAGATTTTGGCTTCTAAAATTCTTTTAATAAGGTCTGCTCAATTTCTACCAATGTCCTTGATTGTCGTTCCGGTATAGTAGTTTGATAATTCATGTACCATAACATTGTGCGACCTATGAACGTCATTGCTAACTATGCAATATTCATTACCGCATCCTCGACATTCTGTGCAATCGATATCATCTCACATACAAATAGATGTTGCTCCAAGTCATCTGACTCTGCTCCATAGAATTCAGGTATCCTTAATGTATTATATATTCCTTCCATTGTATTCTATGTATTACTTACCTTTATTGATGTTGAATGACTATGGTTCACTGTGTTACTTCCAATATTTTGACTATTATTCCAACTTCCCACACTAACTACAATTTCTATTGACAAAGTTCTAGTTTCTTCTTTAGATCTTGGTGACGCACACAGGGTTGTGGGTTCGAAACAAATTTCAATATGAGATGGACTTCCTTCTTCCACTAGACTGTAATTAGGATCCTTTTCTTTCTCCTTCCTTTCTCTATATGGTGTGATCTAAAGCACTATGCAGAGGTCTATTTTCTCAAACACTCTGTGCTTCTCTTCTTTCTCATCCATAGTCTCCTTCTTACTGTACCTAAACCTTTTCCTAAAATGCAATACTCCAATCTCTCAATATGATTCACTATCTTCCTCTCTCGAAATCCTCAGCCCATCCATTCCTTATTCATCCTTTTCATATGTTTCCACTCTCAAACAATCCTCTGTTCATCGCTCTATCTCCCTATGTGTGCGAAGGCTCCTATAAATGATATTATATCTTCACAAAATTCTTTTCGCACAACAACATATTTATCCAGGTATATTGTGCGTTTAGAAATATTCCACCAATACCCTTGAAGAAGTCCCTCTGTACGACACTATATGACTAGGTACAATTGCAAACTCTGTAATGTAAACCCTCAGTATACTATTCAACCAAAAATCAATTGTGTGAGAACAGATATTACTTATTATATTCAACTATCTAATGAATTCAGGATTCCAGTTTCTTAGTTCCTCGGTTCGATATCTCCAAACATTCTCCACTATAATTTCTAGCCTTTCATTCAAAATTATTGGAAACTCACCAAAGAAGATTCTATGAAGATATGTAAACACATACCTTTGCAACCATTATTCGTCAATGAGGCGTGGGTTCCTATTTTGTTCTCTAGAAAATTACCATTCCTTCCTCTTGAACCATTTTGTGATATCTTCCTTATTAGGCCTCCAAAACATTCCCCTCAACTATAGATCACGGTCCTGAGAATGGAACCATTTGTTGGCACGTAGTGGGTAGACCCGGGGTTAAATATTAATAAACCATCAAAACCCTTAGACACTGTCTCTTTCGGCATCACCTGCAAGCAAGTGAAGTCTCATTTGAGGCATCTAGTGGGGCTATAGGAACCAAGGTTCTGCAGTGATGAGGGGAAGTGGGGCATTCAACATAACCATACTATGCACTATCCATTCATCCACTGGGTGCACATTTTCTGCTACTTAACCTTTAATTGTCATTCAGTATACCCTCTGCGCAACATTACTCCACTTAAAATTCATACATTCTAATATAGATTATTTTTGGAATGAAATGAAAGCAGAGATATTACAATGAAAGAATCATAAAAATTTCCAGAAATAGAGAGATACAACAATACATGATTTCTATTAATGAAAGAAATGTACAGAGACTGTAAAAATACAGATTGCAAGTCTCACTAGAATGTTGGAATCTTTATCTCTGAGAAGAGATGTGACAAATGCTCTCATTCACAAGAAGATAATTACAATGAGGCTCTGAAGGCTGTTTTATGAAAAAAATGAATGCCAAAACCCTAGACATCCAAAAACCTAACCCAAGGAGATGAAATGCCAAAATTCATGCAGGCCGGTAAGTTAGTACATTAACTTCATGGGGTCGTAAATTTTGCATACGATCTCCATTTTAGGTGTGTGATGGCCTGTTGGAAAGGTATTTTTGAGAACTACACATTATGCCATCAAACTCTAACTCCATCTAGAATTTCACTATGGCAAGCAAAGAAAGCACTGTTTAGGGCCCCAAAATGGCCCTGGAAGTACAAAAAGATGCACTGACATGAAAATTCCAAAATAATCCATTTGGAATAGGTGGCCTACCACCAATATCCACCTGGATGTTGTGTAGGGCCTCAGGACAACCTTCGAAGTGCATAACCCACAATTAAAAATAAATTTTCACATTACAGAGAAATGTGCTAAACTGAAAACTGTCAAGATGAGCCAGCTGGAATTTGGAATAGGTGTGTGGCCACTAATATCCACCTAGATCATTCCCCCCTTTAGGAATCAATGGTATCCATTGCATTAATTGCCCAAGGAAGAGGTGAAATCATTTTCTGGATATGAATCTTGGTGACTTGCTTGTCTTGTTGGAGAGGTTGCGTTGCTTGGTGTGGGGAAGGATGTCATGAACCTGTTGCTAGCGGGGTTGAATCTGTTCCACTTACCTATTGTTTCTGAGCTTGAAGGGGCATTGTGTAGGCACTGTTATCCGCACTATTCAGGGATAGCTAGGAGATCATGTCTCGAGGCCCACAGGTCGTAGACATGGAGTACCGAGAGCAGGATTGACTTGAGCATGGCCCTGGAGGGCCCACCTTTTCTTCTTCCATCGTCTTTATCTTGTCAGCAGCAACAACATCCATTCACCATCGTTTTGGTCTTGTATCAAAAGAGTTTCTTGCTTCACAAGGTAATTAGTCCAGGTATCATGGTATTTGACACATTTGATCGTTAAAACCTTTAAATGTATGCATCTGATTCCTTTTATTTATAATGACTGCTTGGATCTTACATTTTCGCACTTGACCATGTTTGGGGGGATTGATAGGGTGCCCTAGCAAGCCTGTATCTGTAGGTTTTGGTTTTCCACTGGGGGGATTTCTAAAAATCCATCGTCCGCTCCCATCATATCACCACTTATTCATCTAACTTCCCGCTCACTTATCCCTTTCCCCTTGTCCGGGCATTGGTTTCACCTATTTTCAGGACTGCACCTTACCTAGTGTGAGGAAGGGGCTAAAGGCCTAGAAGGTAAAACCAATCTAGTAAAAGATAAAATCCTAAGAATAAAGCCTCGAGATGATTCACCCAGGGATCCCCGAGAAAGCAATAAAAGTCTTCTCAGCAAGAAACAAGAGGGACCTGTAAAAATAATAAAACAAGACCTAGTCAGAGGATAGGGGGTCTCATCATGAGCCAACCTATTAGGACCATGGGTACCTAGCAGTATGAAATTGCCACCAGCTGGTTACCACACCAGGGCATTGACTCTTGGTTGCATGGCCAAGGGAAAGGGGGTCTCATCAAAAGCCATCCTTCTCATCTCCATGAAAGTACTTCTGGGTAACACTGTCAGCTATGGTCACCATGCCAAGGTAGTGTCCCCAGATTATATTTTGAATAAAAAAGCGAAAAGGAATAAAAGAATAAAAAGAATAAAGGCAAGAATGGGCTTGGAAAAAATGCATCCATGACAGGTACAACTCGCCTTCTACAAAGGCACCCACCAGTAACATTTTTTCATCCTTAGCCTTCACTAGATCCACATGCTTGGACATCCCCTGACCACATCACACACTTAAATGGCTTGGATGAGGTCTTTCCGGGAACTTTCCTTTTCCTATAGACACTATCCCAATAGGATGCCTTCTCCTTTTCTCTAGACTTCTATTGTAGGATTGTGTAATGTCTTTGATCTGTTAACTGATGTATTAGGGATTTTATGCATATGTTTAATAATTTTGATTATGAGATGTGATTGACATTGCTATTATCCCTGTGACTGATGATCCCATGGAGGGCGTAGCCTTTGATGTGCAAGACCATGCCCAACGGACAGGTACCACTTGGACAGATACACATGGGGAGATGATTAGTTTGGACCTCCATGGGGCTGAAGAGACCACCAGATGGATGTTCAGACCCCATCAGGGGGTAGAGATAGGATAGAGGTTGATCTGAGACCTTGCACCGAAGAATAAGAGAACATTCCACCAGAGGCACCCCGACACATCTCGACCTAGGGGGATTGACCCATTTTCAATGGGACATTGTCTCTAGATGGCCTAGGACATCACCAGGAGGCTTATGATGTCATCATGAGCATGTTGACAGATGGACAGGGTAGTTGGCACATGTGGCTACTTGGAGGAGCCCAAAAATGGCTAACGTCTTGCTTCAGGAGGCTGCACTTGCCCTAATAGGGGCTAATGTCACCCTAGAAAGGGGTGGTGTCTTACCTTTTTTCTTGATTAGGGTTTAGATTTGACAATTTAATGTGAAAACAATATGATTTGATATTATGGCCTTGTCATCCTTTTTACCTGACCTAAAATGTAAAATTAGGTCAAGGTTTTGTATAAATGGGAGATTTTCACTCTCATTTTTTCATGATAACTCATTCACTCCATAAGGATGTCTAAAATTTGCACCCTATATTGGGTATTTGGCTGATTAAGTGAGACACACTTTTTGAAGGAAGACATTTTTGGCATTCTATGGTGTTTCTCTTGAAGGAAGGTGTTACAACTAGGGTTTGCATGGTTATTTCTTGGTGAATTGTAAGTATTTTTATGCAAAAGTTATTTATTGAATGGTTGTAGTTTAATTTCTTGCACATGTTTATGAATATTGCTGAATAAAAACCCTAGGGGACAAGCACACAAGTAGGTCATTGTCTCATGTCCCTTGATAGAGAAATATTTAGCCATTGTTGAGGAAAGAAAGAGCCGAGTCATAGCTACACTCCTATTTCCTCTTCCTCTTTGCTAGTTGTACTATTTTGAAGCCAAGAAGAGTGAGACGTCCTTGGCCTAGGTTTACTACACTAGGGCCATACTCTTTCTAGGGTTTGTTGAAAGGCCTTGTTGTAGCAACACCTTATCTCATCAAACCCTCTTATTTTGGTTATATACTTTATTCTTGAGCTAGCCGTTTTGCCAGGAACGAGGAGAGAGCATGAGGCCTTGCTGTAGCAACACTAGACTGAGCCTCCCTCCCCTAGGGTTTTGATTTTGAGGCCTTGCCTTAGCAACACCTCAAAACTCTTCCCTCTAGTCCTTGAAATTTTCCATCCTTCAACTCTGGCGTCCTTCACCTTTGACTCCATTAAACCCTAAGGAATTGATCTAAAGTCCTCCAACATTGAAGTGAAATGTTGATCACAACACTCTCAAAACTCTTTGAATTTCAAACCCTAACTACTCTAACCCTAGTTGCTGACGTCATCCTTGGTTATTTCATCTTTAATGCAACAACACTTTGTTTTAAGAGAAATTGAATGATGGTTTAGGCATTAATTGAATAAGACGTCAGTTGGTTACATTGAATGCTACATTGTTCCAATATTTATTGGTGACGTATTATAACTTTTCATTGATATTGATAAACATTGATTTCATCAACATTTATTTCCATATTGCTTATATATTTATCAGATGGTCTTATGAAGTACTAACCCATTGAATAGCTTGCACATATCAGTTTTTTGTTGCTTTGTTCCAGGAAGGTACACTTCTTTGGGGGTTTTGTTTCATTATTGGCCTTTGGCCAAACTATATGTTTCAGTGGTGATTTGTGAAGGGGGAAACCTTATCTTGGTCTTATTAGCCTTCTGCCTCTTCAAAACCCCAGGTCACCAGGGACGTCTCCCCTGGGCCTAACCTCCCTAAAGAGAAAGAACCATCCCATTGTAGTGACATTGGGTGGGATTGGTTCCTCTTACACCAGTTTGGCCTTCTATCTTCGAGCCCTTTATCGTAGCTACAAGTTGTGCGATAACATGTTAGCATTGTTCCCGAGGAACATTGAGTCAATTCTCCTCATGATGACACTTTTCAGTAAGCCTTGCCTCAGAAGTATTATCTTACAAGCTTACCTAGCAACTCCACTTAGGGTGTTTTCCCTTATCCTTTGATAGTTTCAGGAAAATTATATGGCGAATCCACTAACCTTTTCTAGCATGCCACCTTACTCTCAATTTTGTGATATTTCCAATTTACAGGACCATGGCACACTGAGAACAAATGTATCCAACTATTGATTTCAAAAGTTTTCAAGTATACCGAAATTACTTTGATACAAAATGGCTAAATAACTCTCCAAGATTTTTGGGCCTCCCAATTCCTCACATTGGAAATTTTTTGGACTATATGATCGAGACAGAATTGGGAGGAGAAGATGCTATTATAAAATTGTTCTTACTCACTCTGCCATCCTACTTGCAAAATCATTTTAAGGGTTGTTTCCAAGATAAAGTCATATCATCCTTAATACACCTCATCAATAGGTTTGTTGAGTTTACCAAACCACGTTGCCAAACATATGAATATGCCCTTCATAATCTCACAATAGCCTTGGAAAATGGAGGATTCACTACTGGGATTGTGGAAGATCTAAGAAATGCATATCATGTTCAACATCAAGAATTCTCTGATGTTAAAGAAGAGATTCTTGAAGAATGTTTTCAACCTCTTGAAGAGGAGCATGATTTTTCCCACGATTCAATAGAATGCAGTGAAGATACAACTAAATAAGTGAATTATGAAGCACCAGTAACTGCTCCTCAGTCTGATGAAGCTCTCCAAGACTATGTCCCTCCTACACAAGATGAAGAGAATGAGGTAATCCATTTTCCTTTCCATTTATTTGATGATAGCTTGTTCTATGACTCAGAGAGTGAAGAAGAAATGGAACCCTTGGATGAGCTTGGTCCTCTATATCTCAAGGCTGGAGATGTAGAGGAAAATATTCCTCTTGATGAAGCTATCCAAACAATTGAATCACTTACCCAGGAAGGATTAAACAAGGTGATTTATTTCCCCTTCCAAAATTTTAATGATTCTTTATATTATGATGTAGAGAGCAAAGAAGTGTCGGATTTTCTAACCCCTTCATGTTTTGATAAAAATGAGGACTTTGTTGATAACATTTATGAGTTCATACATGTTGGGAAGCGTAAATGGGATGTGATTGGATATGATGGGGATCCCATTTACGACATTGAGGTTCATCCCCAAAAGTTTCCTTTACATCTACCACATGAAGTTAGTAATAATTTTGGCATTTGGAAACAAGAACCTGACCTTATTTAGACACCCAAGAATGACTTGATGTTATGCTTTCCTAATGATTTTACGTCATACCTTGAGGAATTTGATGATTTCTCCTCTGAGTATTTGGATTTATTCTGTGAATATGGCTATCAACCACTGTTGTGCTCAAGTTTTGATAGGAGTAAGAACATGGTTTGCCTAAAGAGAGATTCTCACGACAATTTTCTCCAACCACCTCTTATTACCTTACCTTGTTGTATCATTAAAGGTGTATTTGGGAATTATATCTTTTTCATTGAGTTTCCTCTAAATCAAACCCAATAATCCAAGGGTTGGTTGAAAACTATAGATTTCATCCTATCATCTCATTTTTTCAACTTTCCCTTGGGAGTTTTCCAGTTGTCTGCTAGATCTTTGTCGATCCCTTCCTAGGCTTCAGAGCATGAGGACATCCTAGGTAGCCAGTTTACCAGCCCTCAGAGTCATTGGTCTAAACCTTGGACTTTTCATGACCTCTTCTGGAGGTGGATTGAGTGCTCTCCTCTGATATGGACTTGGCAAGATTTTATCCCTCCCACCCGCCTCCATGAGTTAGACTTTATGATTTCCGATGATATGATATACGCTCTAACCCATGTCATTTTTGTGCTTGATTTGTCATTGTTATGGTTTATGATGAATCACAAAGGCAGGTATTGTGGGACGTTGTTGGATTGGCTTCACTGGTTGTTTGACTACAACATCCAACAAAAAACTAAGTACAGGTGAGTAATTTGTTTCATATTTATTGATTGCTTTATTTTAGTATATATATGTATGTATGATGGGGTGGCATTACCACCCCTTTTTGTTCCTAATGATTCTTTCAAGATCAAGCAGGTCTGCGGGTTATGCCAGATATGTTGAGGTTCTCATGCACTCTATGGTGGGCACATGTCCTCGAGTTGGAGCCAGATGTTATCCCCACTTTTCAAGGATAACTAGGAGATCATGTCTCGAGGCCCACAGGTCCTAGACATGGAGTACCAACAGAAGGATTGACTTGAGCATGTCCCTAGAGTGGCCACCTTTTCTTCTTCCATCGTCTTTATCTTGTTAGTAGCAACACCATCCATCACCATCAGTTTGGTCCTGTATCAAAAGAGGTTCTTGCTTCATGAGGTAATTACTCTAGGTATCATGGTATGTCTCACATTTGATCATTAAAACCTTTAAATGTATGCATTTGATTCCTTTTATTTCTAATGACTGCTTGGATATTACATTTTCCCACTTGACCATGTTTGGGGGGATTGACAACGTGCCCTAGCAAGCATGTATCTGTAGGTTTTGGTTTTCCACTGGGGGGATTTATGAAAATACATTGTTCACTCCCATCATAACACCACTTCTTCATCTTACTTCCCACTCACTTATCCCTTTCCCCTTGTCTGGCCATTGGGTTGACCTATTTTTAGGATTTCACCTTACTTAGTGGGAAGAAGGGGCTAAAGGCTTAGAAGGTAAAAGAAAGATGGTAAAATATAAAATACTAAGAATAAAACCTCGAGATGCTTCACCCAGGATCCCCGAGAAAGAAATAAAAGGCTTCTCAGCAAGAAACAAGAGGGACTCGAAAAAACAATAAAACAAGACCTAGCCAAAGGATAGGGAGTCTCATAGCGATACAACTTATTAGGACCATGGGTACCTAGCAGTATGACATTGCCACCAACTGGTTACCATGCCAGGGAAATGAATCTTGGTTGCATGGCCAAGAGAAAGGGGGTCTCATCATGAGCCAACCTTCTCATCACTATGAAAGTACTTGTGGGTAACACTCTCAGCTCTGGTCACCATGCCAAGGCAGTGTCCCCTGATTATCTCTTGAATAAAAAAGAAAAAGGGAATAAAAGAATAAAATGAATAAAGGGAAGAATGGGCTTGGAAAAAATGCATCCATGACAAGTACAACTCGCCTTCTACAAAGGCACCCACATGTAACACTTTTTCATCCTTGTCCTTCACTACACCCACATGCTTGGACATCCCTTGACCACATCACCCACTTACATGGCTTGGATGAGGTCTTTCTCAGAACTTTCCTTTTCCTGTGGACACTAGCCCAATATGACACCTTGTCCTTTTCTCAAGACTTCTATTGTAGGCTTGTGCAACGTCTTTGAGTTGTTAACTGATGTATTAGGGATTTTATGCTTATGTTTAATAATATTGATGATGAGATGTGATTGACATTGCTATGATCCCTGTGACTGATGAGCCCATGGAGGGTGTTAGGACCACATATTGCACCCTTTTTGCCCATACTTTTTGCTATTATTATACCCTTCATCACCTGTATTTTGACTTGTACTATCATTTCACCTGATCATTCCAAGGTACACAATGTCCTTTCTCATTACTATATGCTTAATCCGTTTTGCATAATACTTTATTACTTTTGAACCTAATCATTGATTAGAAGTGCAGAAGTGTCCATATTTGCAGAATAGTATTTCAGACCGATGCTGAA
>SNQJ01S0193409.1:0-17759 GCA_010110895.2 Picea sitchensis
CTGGGTAATGTCTTTATATTGTTCAACGCCACTTCAAATTAAATAGCAAGTCAGCGAGAATCAACGCCCAGCAATTCCTGCTCAATTTTAATTTACTCATAAATTTTCTTTTGCAGCCACGAAATAGTAGGCACAGTAGTTGAAGTTGGTTCAGAAGTGAAGAATTTCGCTGCTGGAGATCGAGTGGGCGTGGGCTGTGTGGTTGGGAGCTGCCATCATTGCGATTCTTGTAGCAAAGGGCAAGAACAGTACTGTGAGAAGGTCATTTGGACGTATGGCAGCACTGATGTTGATGGTTCTGTCACCCTTGGAGGTTACTCATCCTTGATGGTTTGTAACCAAAGGTAATTAACCATTATTCCAACTCATGAAACCATTTTTTTTGGGCAGCATAGGCTAAACTTGCGATAAAGGCTTCCTTTTCTGTCGATATATTCCGGCTGATATGATGGTTCTGCTCATGTTTTGAACCGGATCAAGAGTCTCCGAATTGACCCAAAACCTTAAAAATTTTAATTGTGCCAATATATTACGGCTTAAATCATGGTTCAACTCATGTTTTCAACCGGATCAAGGGATTTTGGGAGTCGCTGAATTGACTCAAAACATCTGAAAAATTAATTGTGCCAAATTCCGGCAAGGGCCTGCCGAGACGGGCGGTTTATCTCTTTGCTCAGAGATCCTTAGACAATGCCATTAACTTTTTATATTGGTTAATAAGGTTTTAATAAATTGTGTGGTGTGTGGTTTGTAAGCAGCTTTGTCGTTAAGGTTCCAGAGAATCTGCCCTTTGATGCCGCTGCACCATTGCTATGTGCGGGAATAACTGTCTACAGCCCCATGAAATACCTCCAAATGACACGGCCCTGGAATGAGCCTCGGCGTGGTGGGCCTTGGTGGTTTGGGACACGTGGCTGTAAAATTTGGAAAAGCTTTTGGTTTGCAAGTTACGGTCATAAGTACATCGCCTAAGAAGGAAAAGGAAGCCAGAGAAATTTTAGGGGCAGATCACTTCCTCATCAGCAAAGATAAGGAACAGATGCAGGCTGCAGTCAAGTCTCTAGACTATATTATTGACACAGTCTCTGCAGATCATCCCTTGGAGCCCCTCCTTGGTTTGTTAAAGGTGAATGGGAAGTTGGTCTTACTTGGTATGCCTGAAAAACCTGTTCAATTTTCTGGTCTGGCTGTTATAATAGGTAAGGTCTTTTCTGCCCTTTTTCTCTCCTAGAAAAAATAAATTATATTAATTGCACTGAGAATAGCAAATCTTCCAACAGCTTAGGTAGAGTCTAAATTGAAAAAACACATTAGCATAATAACAGAAACGATTTTATTTTAATTCTGGTGTGTGCAGGTCGACGATTTGTAGGGGGAAGTTTGGTTGGAGGACTAAAGGAAACTCAGGAAATGTTAGACTTTTGTGCAGAGCATAACATCTATTGCATGATAGAGAAGATTCCAGTGGACTATGTAAACGCAGCACTGGAAAGATTGGTGAAGGGAGATGTCAAGTACCGTTTTGTAATTGATTCTGCTCAAAGTTTCAAGTCTGATGGCAGATTTGATGAGTGACGTGTCATGTGTTTAATTATAATTGAAGGTAGAGAGCTAAAAACCCATATGAATGGGTTGTATGTCTGTGTGACAGAGTAAGTTCTTTAGGTGAGATAGAGAAGATTACCATAAATATCTGAATGGGTCGTTGTAGGTTATATCTAGAGATAGAGCAAGGTCTTTAATGTAAGGTGAAATGTTTGTAAATTGTTTGGTAAGTATTATTAAAATGGAAGATCTTTTGTTTAACATGTTCTGTATAGTTAATATGTTTAATTTAGTGAATCTAATAATTATTAAGAATGTGTGTTTCCTCTTTTTTGTATTTTTTAAACAAATGTTTTTTGATGTTTTATGTTGTATTTTTATGTGGATAAATATTTTAATCTTTTAAATATGATGTATATCAAGGAATATGGAATTATATTGAAAGAGAACTATAAAAAGAAAATGGTTCTTTGATCAAAATGCCACTGTATATCCATTGAGTTGGGTCTCAACCATAGAGCTTATTGGTATTAGTTACAAATTTAAAAGATAGTTATTAATGTATAGTTTATAAAAAAATTGTGTAGATACAAAGCAAATTTGCATAACATTTTCAACTATTATTTTAGTGAAATACATATTTGCTTATAGCTTTACCTTGGGGTAGATTTGTGGGAAGAAATACTTGCTTATCTCAATCCTTATGTTCATCAATTGATGAATTGTTTCATCTTCTTTAGAATTTTCTAGAGATTGGACTTGTAGATGTTTAGATTGAAAGTTATTGAGAGAGAACCTTTGCTAAGGTTGAAAACCATAGATCTAAGCATGGCACATTTTTTTTTCTAAAACATGTATTTGTCTCTTATGTTGCCCCAAAATGTCTATTATGATTGTGTTCTGAAAAACACATTAATGTTCCATTTCCTGTACTTTAGTAGTGACAAAAAAAAGGAGGTTATTATCCCATTTATGAAATCTTCATGTTGTTGGAGAACCCTATTAATTTCATGAATTTCTCTTTGACACTTTGGATGGTGTTCATGCTAATCCATATTGACAACAAACAAATATCGCTCGTCCAAGACCCATAAAATACCAAGCTTATTTCTCTTCATCTAAAGCACTATCAAACCCAGAGCTAGGAAGACAAAGCTTCTCAGAAAAAGCATGGAATTTGTTTGTAGCATACTTGATTATGCCAAACAAGCCATGGATTTGGAAGTGCATAGTTCCTCCAAATCTACCTAGTTACTATGCTTTGAGTCGTAAACCAAAATCCCACCTGCATCGAAGGAGTCGTCCATATCCTCAAACCATTGGAGATACAATAATTCGATCATGTGAGAGGCTAGAATTGAATTGGCATTGTCCCTCGACTCATTAATACCACTATGATCGATGTCATGTGCCCTCATCACAAGTTTGGGCTAGCATGCAAAGCATACAAGGGATTTCAACCTAGGGGATAACATGGAAGTCTAGCACCCCATTTTTTCCTTAGCATGCCTTCTTCCAACCGTATGGAAACATTAGCAATTTCATTGACTTCCTTATTGAGGATTCTTTGGGCATGCACTAGTTTCCTCAAACCAAGAAAGTTCTTTCTTGATTCGTGTGATGAGCATGGCAAGCTTATCACCATTTCGAGTTTTGTTGCTCTTCATGAATTCAATAATGATAAAGGAATCTTCAATAAAAGTCATATATTTTGTAGTTAAAGAATTTGCAGCCTTAATTCCTTGTAGGAAAGCATGAGCCTCTACTTAATTATTTGTTGTTGTGCCTACTCCCAATTCATAACTCGTTTTTTTGAATTCCTTTGACATCATAAATGATTCCCTGCAATTGTAAGCCCTTATGTTGTAAAATAATAATTATTATTATTATTTATTAATTTTTTTTTTTTTTTTTTTTTAATACAATGTAAGGTGTTCCCCTCTCTAGGTTGTGGATTTGATCTAGGTTGTCTATATATGAAACAATGACTTTCCAATTGTTGTCTGACACACTTGTCAGAATATGCACTACCACATCCACAAATGAGAACAACAATTACTACAATGGCCTCAACGAAGCTGAAGTGGTGGCAGATGACCCAACGACAACATTCTACAATGTTGTGAGCAGTTGGTCATCTCAACAAAACCACCACTACATGTTCTTCTCTGCTCCACCTAGCCCAGTGTTGCACTCTCACTCTCGTCGCGATTATCTTGATCTCTCAGAAATGCCACCATCGACAATGCCAAGGGTCATTAGTTGGGTGGCGATAGTCTTCACATACTTCCAGATAACATCCACTACGATATGAATGACACATTCTAGATTGCACTTCCCACACGATTATTATTTTCATTGTACTATGTTGAGTTTTACATTAAATCAAATAATCAATGCTTACGATACATAATGTTTTGCACTTGGTTTCCTATTGGTTTAGTATGTAATGTGGAGTGTGATGCAGGAGCATTTTGTATCCCTTAAACAACCTTGTTTGTTTAGGCCTAGGGGGTCTTTGGTGTTAAAATTTTGGTATGCTCGTTTACCATAGACAGTAATTTACACCATTGTCCACTTGGCCCATAGGCACTTACATGTACCACTCCCGAGAACAATAACCTTTTCTTAGATAGATTTCATGCTTGAAGCAAAGCCTAGCGATACCAACACGGTTGTAGTAGCAACACAATACCAAGAGAACATGCCTTTGTGAGAGAGAAGCACACACACACAAGAGGATGCCAAAATGTTGAGCAGGGAGACTTCACCACTTTATTTGCTATGCCACCTTCCTCATACGTAGTAGCCATACTAGCGTCCACCACTATGGTTGTTGCAAAAGCTGCTTCTCTTTCGGACTTAGCCCTAATTGAGTGAGTGAGAGTGTGTCAAATGAGCTAGTGCATGCCTTTATTTATACTAATATGTCAAGTGACTTTTCAAGTGGGATTCTTCTCTTTTCTTAACCTTCTATTTATTTTTATTATTCTCCTTGGGTTGGCTTCTCTTCTAGGGTATTTCCACACATCACGTTTAATGGTTCTCTTGCTTCAGAAATATTCTATTCTAGCTTCAAAGGTTATATTGGAGGTTAATACCTCTCGGCTTCTGAAACATCAACATTCCCTCTTAGCTAGGAGGTAGTAACTATGATGTTCTTCATTAATGGTCTCAATCACATCCATCCATCTCACATGTAGGAAGAGACTCATGGTCTTGTAGACTAGTCTATAGATAACATCACCATATCCACATAGGCTATCTCACGATCAAACAGAGATCGTACCACAAGTATCACCATCATAGCTAAACAGGCTTTGGCCTTTCATGATCCTGCATAAACTATTGGTTATGTCACAATCATGCATTTGGGGCCTCATCAACATGTGTAGCATCTCTCTAGTGGGTACAACCTCATCGTCCTCTCGGACCTTATGGGTCTCAACGTCCTTTCAGACCTTATGTCATTACAAAACTTCATCTAGCTCACTCAGATGCCAGAATTAGCGAGTTCATCTTTGAGCTGCTAGCTAAACCACCGCAGACTGAGAAATTATCCAGTTTAACTTAGGTTCCACGCAGTGCGCCACTACCCAATCCCTTTGGTCACGGGAAAATATCTAGTTTAGTCAATTCACACAGAACTACACTACTACCCAATCAATACAGAGTCTAGGAAACTATCAAGTTTAGTTGGTTCACATATAATTGCGTTACTACCCAATCCATATGGAGTATGGGAAACTAACACACATGTAAATGATTACCCGTTGTTTCCACACTCTGCAAGTTATTGCCCCAAGAAACACATATGTGACTCATCACTCCCTCTTCCGAGGGAAGTCCTTTGGACCACTCCAAGATTGTCCCTAAAATATTCAAACTTTACCTTTGATAGGGGCTTGGTTAACACATATGTTATCTGCTTTCGATGCGTACCAATATCTTTGGAGCTTCAAATATCCCTTATGTACCATCTTTCGGATATAATGGTACTTGATATTGACGTGCTTGGACTTGTCATGAAACACAAGGTTCTCGGACAACTTTATACAACTCACGGTTGTCACAAAAAATACAAAGTCACCTCCAACTCGAGATCAAAAAAAATTGCAATCAACTTCCGAAGCCACACAACTTCGCTACTAGATGAATATGCTGCTATATATTATGCCTCAATCGTACTAAGTCCCACACTATTATGCTTCCCTCTTGAGCCATGCAAATCATAGAGCGACCCTGGCCAGAAGCAGCATCTTAATGCTTCTTCGATCTGTGACACTATGTTAATCGGTCGACATAACCTTGATGTATTATCTTAAGATAGAACATACTCCGGAGTCAAGAGTCTATCCATACCCTTGAATTTTATTAATGTCTGGCGATGTTCCACTTGAAATCAAGTAAAAGCGTCTTGGTTCAGCCATATCGTCAAAGTGTTCACATGAAAACATATGTCGGCCTAAAAAGTATTCATCAAATGCATCAATGAACCAATCATCTACCTATACATGGTGACATCCTTTGTATCACAGATAAGTATCGATCCAATAGCGAGGGTTTGTCACCATCGATTGTGGGCATGGATTTACAATCCATCATTTCAAATCTCTTGAGTTTCTACCACATATTTTCCTTGGATGAGGAGGAAAATCTCATCCAGTTTCTACCACACACCTCTAGACCAAGAAATAATGCATCATACCCAAGTCTTTCATCTCGAACTTTGATGCAATATTTCTCTTGAACTCAACGATGATTTCTCATTTCTGTTGAAATAGGTCATCCACATATAACAACAACAATATCCTTTGGTCCACTATCCTCAACCTTGTAGTAAAGGTTGGGATCTTCTTCACTCATGGTAAATCCCAAGCCTTCGAGGAAATTTTCAATTCTTCCATACCATGTCCCGGGTGCTTGCTTCAATCCATACAAGGATTTCTTCAACTGCACACATGTGAATGCATCATGTGTCTCAAATCCTTGTGGTTTCTCCATGCACACTTCCTCTTCCACTACCATTCAGAAGAGTTGTCTTCACATCCATCTAATGTATCTTCCATTTCATTATTGCAATTATCACAAGTGTAGTTCTAATCGAAGTGTATCTCACCAAAAGAGCAAATGTCTCCTCATAATATATTCCTTCCACTTGAGATAATCCTCTAGAAAAAAATATTTTTTTGTGCCTCTTGATGCTCCTATCAACTGTGTGTTAGATCTTGTAGATCCATTTGGAACTCTCAACTGATTTCTCTTCGATCTGAACCACATCTCAAACATCATTCTTAATGATGGTTTGGAATTCCTCAATCATGGCATCCTTCCATACTTTCTTCTATGCAACCTCTTCATAACAATAGGCTCAACATCAATTATATATCATATAACAATGCCGCGTAACTAGAATATGGTCAAGGTTTCTATATTTCTCTAAAAGATCCATGTGGAGCACCATACTTCTCGGCATCCTAAATAATCTCCGCAGCCCAATCGATCTTTTTTCTTTGCACTCATTTATGCTGGTATTTTTTGTTCTTCCATGTCATGGTCCTCTGGACCATGCTCTTCTAGCACAACATCATTACTTGCATATGTATCTACAACTCTAGGAGCTTCAAGCTACTCATCATGGATCTCATATGTATGATGTTGCCTCAATCTACTAAAGTATGCATCATCATCGAAGGTAACATCACTGCTAATCTTGATTTGTTTGTAACGAGGATGTAGATTCTATAAGTTTTTGATGTCTCACTATATCCAACAAATATACCCTTCTTTTCTAAAGGATCCAACTTAGATCTCTTATCCTTTATTGCATGGATGTGTACAACTCTATGTATGGATAGTTTTCTCCAAGTCTTAGCTAGCGACCATCTAAATTGTTGCCTTCTACTTGATCATCTATAACTCCTTCTTAGAGCTATTACCTGTGACATGCACGAAACAAGAAACAAGAACAACATACTCCATGGTAACCTCCATGGAGTTTACAAGATAACCTACTTGGAACAAATTCAACAACCAAGAACATATCTTAGAAGAGATCAATTTATCTTGTAAAAAAGTGCATTATTAATATGAGTATTTATTGGAGTGTTAGTCATACCTATAATATTCAATTGTTATTAAACTAGCAATAACAATAACAATAATAAAATTCTAAGGAAGCGATATTTAGTTTACAACATTTACTTAAGACGCAACAATATAAAATATCAAACTTGATATGCAAACACAGAGTCTTAGTTCTTTATCACTTGGGTTATTCTTTAGTTCACATTACATTAGGTGTATCGGATGGTCTTTTATTAGTGTCAAGATCCTCTTGGCCTTGACCTCAATCTTTCATCTTCATAGGCTTTCACGGAAGTCTAACGTGTAGGAGGCTTCTCCTACCTTTAATGGGATGTTGATAGTCATCACCGAGCTTCACCTTATGGGGTGAATCATACGAACCAGATTTGAAATAGAATCCTTGTAACCGGTCATGTGCTTAGAAGAACCATATCAATAATCCATATTGCCACTTCCATGAGAGTGATTGTTCCTATAAGGGTATAATATTTTATATTATTCCTTGAATGCGTCTTATTTTCTTTCTTAAGATAGGTTCGTAAATAATACATGGCATGAACATGATGTCTTTTATTCTTTCCTTTACAGTCACTCTTTTATGAGAGGACAATTTCTTGTAATGTGTCCCATCTTTTGGAAGTTGAATCATTTGTAGCTTGAATAATATTTTTGAATCTTTTGAGACTTCTGTGACTTTTGAAATTTCTAGGGGGGCTGATCCTCTTTCCCGATCTTTCCTTTTTCTTGCATGTGTTGCTAGATCTTGATCATCATCGCCCAACTTTACTTCTCTTGTTCCATTCTGAAAGCTTTCTTCTTGAGGTACAATCTTCCCATAGCTTGTTGAACTTTGTTAGCTTTCTTATGGAATAGATTCCCTAAATAAATGATGCCAAAGAATTTTGGAGACCATTCAATGTAATTTACTAATCCAGCTTCTTCAGCTGTGTCTCCAATGGCTTCAAGCTATTCTTTGATTTGAAACACTTGCTGTGAAGTAGGATTGAATGGTTTTTAAACTCTGCATCTTCACATTCTTGAGTCATGTCCTCAATGTCATCTTACAATTGATATTCTTTCCTTCATATGTCCGGGATAAGGCATCAAACATTTGTTTCGTGGTTTTTAATGATGAGACATGAGGGGATCAAGTGATCATGGTAGAATCTGTAATGATCCTCTTTGCCTTAACTAGATTCTTCTTGTACTTTGCCTTAGCCTCATATCCCTATGTCTCTTGAACTTATTCTTCAATGATGCCTTCTATATAATTCTCCTCTAGAATGATCATTACTCTATACTTCCATGCTTAGATGTTATTAACACCCTCAAGCTTCTCATCCAACTTAGTGTTGGAATTCATTACACTTAGGATCTATAAAATATGACAAAATTAATTTTTGCAGGGTTTGATCTTGCGAGTGAGTGCACTATGCCAAGGGTGACCTCCCTTGTTCAGGATATGCTCCAACTTCGTCCTTTAAGTTCGGATGTCTTGACTGGGGTTTTATGAAACCCTAATTTTTTCAACTTTGAATTTTTGGAGATCCTAAATTGGGGGAAGATGTAATAATAGCCTTGCCTCCTTAGAGCCTTCTTGGTGGCAGAGGTGCTCAATGAAGGAAAAAGAGCGACAATAGGGGAAAACCAGCGATATATACCTTCCGATTGGTTAGACTATCTTGAAGTAAAATAGCTTTGATACCATGTTGTTAAAATTTTGGTATTGTTTTACCATAAGACAATGTTACACCATTGTCACTTAACCATAGGCACTTACACATATCACCCCTGAGCACAATAACCTTCTTTTCTTAGATAGATTTCGTACATGAAACAAAACCCTAACTAGAAATACCAACATGGAGCAACAACATCACAATACCAAGGCATTGCCTTAGCCAAGGCGCACAAGGAAAGGGGTAGAAAGGTAAGGAGAGACTTCACCATTGTATTTGTTGTGTCACCTTCCTCAGACCTGTGCCTCCTTTTGCGTCACCACTACAACTACTACAACTATTTCTCCTGGGACTTGCCCTAAGCGAGGTGGTGAGAGTGGTATTTCAAATGAGCTAAAGCGTCTGCGCTATTTAGCACTAGTCCAAATTGGGGTGACTTTTCAAGTGGGGCGACTATTTCCTAAGGAGCCTTCTAATTCTTTATTATTATTCTCCTTGGGATGACTTCTCTTCAGGGTATTTCCACATCTATTTAATGGTTTTCTTGCTTCTAGAATATTTCATTCTAAGAACAAAGGTTATCTTGGAGGTTAATACCTCCCTTTAGCTATAAAACATCCAACATTTGGATTACACTAAGGGTGGGTTCCCTAATGCTTGAATCAATGTATTTTCTTATGTTTGATTGATTTCTAGAAGGATTGCATAAGATGAAGTGTGTTGAATTGAGAATGTATCGAATCTATCTTAGTGAACATATTTTGAGAGATTGTAATAGTTAGAGAGATCTTAGGCCATTTATAGATCTCATGAGGATTTTGTGGATCTTAGAAGATCCTAGAGGTTAATTTAGTGAATGCTTATTTTGGTCTGAACAAATTCGGGTTCAGAAACATTGTGTTAAATTTGTAAGCCTACGGGCATAAGGGGTGTGACCAATTGAATAGAGAATCAGGCCAAGAATTTGAAGTGTGAAAGGCCATTAAGTAAGTAATGCCTTATGTATGTACAACATTGTATTATTGAGTAATGAAACCACTCTATTTCGAGCATTGCATGGAGTAGGTATATTTGGCCTCTATAAATTGTGTGAGTGTTTAAATCTCAACAAGATTGAGTGTGAAGATGTTAATGTCTGAATGAAGCCACCTCTTAGTATGTGTGTGTGCAGGTTCAATTTGGAATTGGGGTTTGTTGAGGTTGGATCAAAATCTGACCATGATCATCGAAGAGATTGAGGCAACCGAGGGAAGAACGAGTTGATTGAATTCATGGTTAAGTCGCAACAAGATTGTGGGAGAAAAAACTTAGTTTCTATTTCTATGCCAGTGGATTGAAAGTTGAAACCCTTCGAAGTATAGTGGAAGAAAAACCCTTTTACAGGTGAGAAGGAACAATAGCCTTCCAATCAAGATCAACAGTCGATCGTGACCATTGATTATTATGCCCAGACTTCTTGTTCTTATGTTAAGAAGGAATGGTTAAGATCACATCTTGGGAAGAGATCTATCTAAATCAACGATAGAGGATGATCAAGAACTCGAGATCCGAAGCAGGGGCATAAAGTGTTTCCGAGTCTGTAATTCAGATTTGAATTCCAGAAATACTTCGATGGAAGCAGTGCAACGGACAATCCGGATGAGTTTAGAATGATCCAAATCGAAGCCAGAGATATCTTAGTCCATTTATAGATCTCATGAGGATTTTGTGGATCTTAGAAGATCCTAGAGGTTAATTTAGTGAATGCTTATTTTGGTCTGAACAAATTCGGGTTCAGAAACATTGTGTTAAATTTGTAAGCCTACGGGCATGAGGGGTGTGACCAATTGAATAGAGAATCAGGCCAAGAATGTGAAGTGTGAAAGGACATTAAGTAAGGAATGCCTTATGTATGTACAACATTGTATTATTGAGTAATGAAACCACTCTATTTCGAGTGTTGCATGGAATAGGTATATTTGGCCTCTATTAATTTTGCGAGTGTTTAAATCTCTGCAAGATTGAGTGTGCAAGGTTTAATCTTGAATAGTGAGAAATACCTCTTAGTATGTGTGTGCAGGTTCCAGAATTGGAATTGAGGTTTGTTGCAGGTTGGGTCAAAATCGACCATCGATCATCGAAGAGATTGAGGCAACCGAGGGGAGAACGAGCTGATTGAATTCATGGTTAAGTCGCAACAAGATTGTGGGAGAAAAAACTTAGTTTCTATTTCTATGCCAGTGGATTGAAAGTTGAAACCCTTCGAAGTATAGTGGAAGAAAAACCCTTTTACAGGCGAGAAGGAACAATAGCCTTCCAATCGAGATCAATAGTCGATCGTGACCATTGATTATTATGCCCAGACTTCTTGTTCTTGTGTTAAGAAGGAATGGTTAAGATCACATCTTGGGAAGAGATATATCTAAATCAACGATAGAGGATGGTCAAGAACTTGAGATCCGAAGCAGGGGCATAAAGTGTTTCCGAGTCTGTAATTCAGAGTTGAATTCCAAAAATACTTCGATGGAAGCAGTGCAACGGACAATCCGAATGAGTTCAGAATGATCCAAATCGAAGCCAGGAGAGTGACATGTGGTGTCATCCTATTTGTTGTCGAAGTAGGGGCATGTGGAGTCCAAAAACATAGGAGAGACCTGACCAATGGTGGAGATCCATTCGGGATATCCCAAATCAATGCCTACAAAAGAAACATGTGGATGCATCAAATTGGTTGTCGAAGAGGACCCATCAAAGTCTGTAGAATTAGAAAACTGAGAAAACTGAGAAAACTCTCACAGAGGAACAACAACAAACTACTCAGATCTATTCATAATTAGATAGATTGGTGTCTCAGGATGAGACACGTGGTAGGTCACTAGAGTGGCACGTAGCAGCTGACAAGGACCAAACATGGCACCAACAAATGGAAGTGTTCCATTTGGCAGTGATGTGGGAAATTGTAAAGGTGACACATGGTAGTAAAACAACATGAATGAGTGAATGACACAGCCGTCAGATTAACGAGTAAGCAAGAGACATGTGACAGAATTGTGGATGAACAGGAAAGGGACACATGGTATTCACATGTAGGTCCTTGTGATGAAGGCTTGGCGAAGTGGAAGCGAAGATGGTATTCTACGACCGTATATATTAGATTGATCAATGGTGTAGATCGTTTATAGGATCGAAGTCCAAGAGGGGAGGTGAAATACTTTCGGAGTGAAGTTTCAAAGCGTTCGGGCTAGTGGGAGTCCGAAAAAGGAACTCCAATACAAAGGAATTGGATGTCAAATCGTGATCATCCATCAGGACATGCTTAGGAGAAGATCAAACTACCCATCAAAGAAATTGTTCGGGGTCTGTTACGATGTAAGAGAATCGAGAATTGGCATCGAAGGAGTATTCCTTGTCTTGGTTGATGGGTGCATGATAAATATAACCATCCATTTAGAGAGGATATTAATGATGAGGATTCAATACTAAAAGACTCTGATGAGAGACCAGGATAGTCCATCCTGTGATGATCAATGACGGGGAATGAGAGTTGAAGAATCTGATAGCTCATGGAAAAAAAAGTTAAGCACTGAGTGTGAAGATTGTGGACATAACCTGAGGTTCTATGGAGATTAAGGCCTCAATTGAAGAGTTGGTAGATATGCGTGAGTGACAGAGAATTCAAAGATCTTTTAGGGAGATATTTGTGTCTGCACATAAGTTTAAAGGGAAGCTTGACTTCCGAGCTAAGCATAATTGACTTTATAATTCTGCAAAACTGTGTTTTAAGATCGGGATGGTCATCAGAGTGGGTGTTTACTTGACAAACCCGATTCCTATTATGGATGACATCAACAAAAGGCATGTGTTGGATTTGATAGCAATCTTGGTGCCACACATCGACCATGCTATAATTAATGAACCAAGTTTTTTGGTGGTGAACGAGTTGTGTGATCCCATTTCTCTCTACTCCCATCCAAATTCGTTAAATTATTAATATTGAAAATTAAAATAAATAAAGTTATTGTGGATATGCCTTTTGTCTAAAAAAATTCATTGCCTTTGATATGTCCTATTTTCCCCTCAGGGGTAACTATTTCAAGAGACACTCTCTCAAGGGGTGTTGTGTTATTGCTC
The DNA here is from genome assembly GCA_010110895.2 of Picea sitchensis. Taxonomy (NCBI): domain Eukaryota; kingdom Viridiplantae; phylum Streptophyta; class Pinopsida; order Pinales; family Pinaceae; genus Picea; species Picea sitchensis. The sequence continues at coordinate 13,422 of SNQJ01S0193409.1, forward strand.
GCATGATCTCTCTTGCTCATATTCTCCAAACTCATATTACTCTCTCATATTTTTCCTTGAGAATTCAAAGCTCTTTTAGGGAGATATTTGGGTCCACACGTAAGTTTAAAGGGAAGCTTGACTTCCGAGCTAAGCATAATTGACTTTATAATTCCTCAAGAAAACCTGTTTTAAGATTAGGGATGGTCATCGAGTAAGTTTAATGAAAACGCGATTCTATTATGGATGATACCACAAAGGCATGTGTTGGTTTTTGACATCAACTTGGTGCCACACATCGCATCTACCACTATAATTAGAACCAAGTTTTTGGTGGTGAACCAGTTGTGTATCCCATTTCTCTACTCCCATCCAAATTGCTAAATTATTAATATTGGAAACTGTACCAAATAAAAGTTATTATGGATATGCCTGTCTAAAAAAATTCATTGGCCTTCATATGTCCTATTTTCCTCAATCTCATATTTCAAGTAAGAGACACTCTCTCAAGGGGTGTTGTGTTATTGCTCACATGATCTCTCTTGCTCATATTCTCCAAACTCATATTACTCTCTCATATTTTTCCTTCAAACATATGATTGTGTTATCTCAAACATATACCCCTCTCTCACACCTCACATGACACATGCACTTGCAGTTGATACATCATGTTTTATTGCACATACTTTGGTTTAGTTTGTTTACTTCACTTGTTACTTTGGTTTAGTTTGTTTACTTCACTTGTTACTTTGGTTTAGTTTGTTTACTTCACTTGTTGTGCTATGCTCTCTTTTATGGGTTTGATAGTTATACATGGTGCTATCACTTATGATCTAGTTGTGAACATGATAAAGTTGGAAAACATGAAAGCAGTGAGACAATAATTAAATAATAATACTTAAAATAGATTGTATTATTGCATAATAGACACAACACAATACACACATATATAAAGTTGGATGTTGATCCAACTAACTCCACTCTTTGAGGGATAGGTTGAGAGAATATCCCAACATCCTCCTACAAATCTTCAAACCAATCTCCAACCCAACATAATCATTAATTCTAACACTCCCACGATTTACATCACAAATAAACCACATATTACAATTTTCAAATCACAACATAGATCTCATTCTGATCTGGTCTTCATCAGCACCCTCACCCACTCTGAAATCTCCCAGTTTACGCTCTTTCTTCTCCACAAATTCGAGCTTCCCTCTCGACTCATTTAAGATAAAACACTTCTGACCATCTTTGAAGAATTTGTAGGATCAAAGATTCCTGACACCCCCGAAGAAGAGTCTATATACTAAACCACCCTATTGAAATACTTCCATCTGTGAAATAACCCCTAAGAATAAATTTCAACAGTTTTTTGTAGGAAAGTACTCTAGTTACGAAATGTATTCAACAATCAATCCTCCAAAATGACCTTCTACACACATATACACAAAACTAATTTCACACAAATATGGAAAACATATCCTGCATCTCTACTCAATGCAACAACCAACGACGACTCCCGAGTTGAGTCTCTTCCGCCATCAAAACTTTCCTTCGATATATTAACCAGATGCAACAAAGGAGAATCTAGGCACATGATAATATGGTAGGAAACGCAGTAAAAATTGGCCACAAATTTGCACATGAAGAAATTATCATCGAATCTTTCCGTGGGAATTACCGTTTTAATAATGTAACCTCCCCGGCCATCGATTCATCACTGGTCATGGCCATCGATTCATCACTGGTCATATGTTTCTTTCCCGATCTCGTGAAGAGACATAGTTTGAAGATCTATGGCGAACAACTCAATGCTCTATTCTCCAAGATCTTGGGCAACGATTTTATTCTATTGGATCTCCTCTTCTAGCGAATAGACCCTCTCACAACACCCTTCCCAAATCCTTATGATTAGCTGCCAATTAATGCGACCTCCTCCAGCCACAACTACGAACATATGCGACCTTCTCCACGCAACAAATCAACAAGGCTGATTGAACGGATCTCCACAATCCATTTAGTACAAATGAATCTTTCTAATGCATTCATAACATAGCAAGACTTCCAATAGGTATCCTCCCTCTTGCAAAGCAGCCCACAAAATGTAGCCACACACTGACGGCTTCTCCTTTGGACAAATGTGATTCTCCTTTCAACTACAACTAGCTTTGTGCACAAGAACTCAAAAACACTCACACAGAAACTTAAATTTCACACATAAAAAATGAATCTACGCTCACACTATAACCTACAACCTACAGCAGCGGATTCATCTCACATTACTCTCATATTCCAAATTCTCCGGTGAGAGAGTCGGCTGTTCTAGCTCTGATAAATTAAAGTTGAAAACATGAAAGCTATACACTAAATAATAATAGAAAAATAGATTGTATTATTGCATAATAGACACAACACAATACACATATATAAAGTTGGATTCAGATCCAACTAACTCCACTCTTGAGGGATAGGTTGAGAGAATATCCCAACATCTCCTACAAATCTTCAAACCAATCTCCAACTCAACATAATCATTAATTCTAATGCATAAACACTAAAATGAGACCTAATAACCCTTCAAATCATTAATGATTTTATAATTTCTACCTTAATATAATTTTCCTTTATAATTGTTTCTCATTGGTCTCGAGTCAAGTCGTACTACTAGGGAATTGGTTAGGTAGCATGTTTCATATCCCATCCATACTTAACATTTTCTCCCTTTTCCATTTTTTTCCTCACCCAACTCCATTCATGTAACACTTGGTCTTATTTGACTTATCAATTGTCATTCAAAAAGGTCTAGCTAAGAAAGCCTAATTCAAATAAGCCAAAAAGGATAGAGGTGAAGAAAAAAAAGTTAAATGCCATAAATGTTAAATCTTGAGCTATTCCACCTTGTTATGAGGGAAATTCCCATAGTCCCATGTTTGTTTATGAATATCTAAATAAAATGGGGACTTGAATAATTGAAATAAAGAAAGAAAAGGAGGGCACAAAGGGGTAGTAAGAAACAATGCTAAGAAAATGGTAACTCAAAGCTAAAGCTCCATCCTAAAGTCTTCTATATTAAATCTTAGCTCATGAAATCTAGTTGAACAAAATCATATGATCATTCACACTTGAGCCCAGCCCATAATTATCCCATCTCTGTCTGATTGACTGATGGAGAAAGAAATCACTCTGCGTGCATCACCTCAATGACTTGAAAGGCTAGGACCCACCACAATTAGTACATTGCATTGGGACTGCCTACATGCATTTGGGTAACATCTATGTTTTCGGACCATGTACCATGCCTTGAGATCAATGATAATTCATTGTGATCCATGATGTTTCCTTGGGATCTGTGTACATGTGTGCAACCATATCTATCTACATTGTGATCTATGTCATTTTTCTTGGGATCCACATACTTCATTGGGATAGGTGTCACTTCTTTAGAATCTGTAATAGTGCATTGGACAATGACAATGACTCCACATCACCATCATTCACCACATGGATCATTCCTAGAGAGCATCCCTACTTTGTTGGATCGCTATTCCCACATGTGTGGCTTATTGTGCTTCATTGACCACACGTGGGAGATTGTTGAGAATGTTATTGAGGTGGTTACATTTTTCTAGGAATGGTTATGACCCATTTGAACACTTTTTTGAGGGAGCACCTAGATTGTGATGCCACACATACCATTCATCATTATATCTTCACTCTAGATACCTCACACGTGTACCATGACATCATCCCTCTATGGGGCATGTTTTCACTTGAATATTATTTATTCTTTGCTTCATGGCTTGGTTAGAGAGGTACCTTTGTTCCTTGGAATCTTGTTGACCAGGCACTTACTTTTTGGTGGTGGTTAATGTTACCCCCCCAAGCCTAGGGGTAGCTAGAGGAGATCATGTCTTGTGGCCTACAATGGAGAACATGATCCCGACATTGATTATGATCAGCATGTCCATAGATGGTGTCCCAACGGACCCCCCTCATTCATCTTTATAGCTACAAGTCAACCAAGGTTCATCACATCCAAGCAACCCAGAGTATGGGAGATGGTAAGCCATCGTCACCATTAGGTATGTTAGTCCTTCTTTCATGAAAAGTGTTGTGCTTAATTTGTTGGGCATGTGGATGAGGATCTTTGGTTGAAGTTGGATAATGCATCATTGGCTTGGGAAACTGTGTCAGTTGCCTTGTTTCACCTTGGTGGTCAAATTTTGTGCCATAGTCTCGTGTTGTCACCGCCCGGGGAAAATGGGTACTACTAGGGGGGGCTCACAAGGGTAACTTTCCATTCCCCACCATACTTAACACTTTTCATTATGGGGCCTCTCATAGTGTACTAAA
>SNQJ01S0193410.1:0-14164 GCA_010110895.2 Picea sitchensis
AACACAATTCAGAGGCTAGTAGCCGACACATCTCTTCTCAGATATAAGCTACCAACGCCCTAGCTAGTTTATTTCCATTCTGTCTGTAAGCATATTTCAGTCATTTTTTATTAATGAAATGAAGTCTTATTTCCGCTGCATCTTTGTGTTTATGTGTATTTTTGTATTTCATTGTGTTCCTACATAAATCCGGATCAGTAGGTCCGAGGAAATATCAATAAGCCGATATCCCTTCACACCATCGAGGTATCCAAGAAAAATGCAGTCAGTGCTATGTGGATCAAGTGCCTTCCTCTTTTCAGATTGAATCCTGGCCCATGCACGTGAACCAAAAATGTGAAAGTGGGTCACTTCTAGTTTGAGTTCACTCCATGTCTTGTAGGGGGTCTTATCCTTGAAAGATGTATGGGGAGATTTGTTTTGTATGTATTTTTCACAGTTAAGTGCTTCGTCCCATAGTATCTGTGGTAGTGACTTTGCATGTAGCATGCAAGATGCCATATCGTTTAGAGATCTATTTTTCCACTCAAAAACTCTGTTTTGTTGTGGAGTATAGGGAACTGTGTGCTGCAATTGAATCCCTACCTCACGGAAAATATCATGGATCTCATGATTTACATACTCTCCCCAATTATCAGTTCGAAGGAATTTTATCTTATTTCCATACTGTGTCTCAACCAGGGATTTGAAATCTTTTAGGTGTTGAAAGACCTCAGATTTTTTCCCGAGAAAGTAGATCCATTTAAAATGTGAGAAATTGTCAACAAAAATGAGAACAAACCTTGCTTTTCTGATCAATGGATGCGGAAAAGGTCCCATGAGGTCACTATGGATCAGATCTAAAGGTGTGGAGGCTCTCGAAGACTTTCCCTTGTCGAATTTCTCTTGAGGGTGTTTCCCGAGAACACATCCCTCACACACTCCCTTGGAGAAATGGATGTCTGGTAGACCATCAACCAATATTTTCTTGCTAATATGTTGCATGTATCTGAAATTCAAATGTCCAAACTTTTCGTGCCATATCCTACTACTTTCATCAGCATGAGTAAGCAGTAAATCAGAATCAGGTTCAATGAATGCAAAAAAAGCATACAATCTAGAATGATGATTTACCTCACTGGTAGCAACCCTGGAGTTGGTTTGTATGTCGTAGATGTCCACATAATTTGGTGTGAATACAACTTTCTTTTTGGTGCCGAAATTCATTTGGGAACATGCAACACATTCTCAAAGGTTGACAAAAAGTTTGGGAACATGCAACACATTCTCGAAGCTTTCGTTGGTGAGTTCAATCCTTCCTTTGCCGGTGACTTCGATAGAAGAGTTGTATCCCATCAGAATAGGAGGACCTTTTCATGCATCCAATGAATACTATACTTCTTTTGATGGATCCATATGATGTGATTCTCCTGAATCAACGATCCAAGCATTGAGAGAGGAATTGATGGAAATCAAGGCATGGCTAGAATTTCCTTTCTTGGAATTCAGATCTTCTGGCTTCTTCTTCTTGGCACCCTCGGGGATGCGATCTCTAAGGTTTTTTTGCTGAATTATTTGAGACATCATATCTATTTTTTTTTCATGCATGCAAATTCCGAATGGAATCCTTTGTGACAGTATGTGCATTTCTCCCCTTTTCTTCCCTTTTCCCCTTTGGATTCGGAGGCATCGGTGAAGGGTTTTGTGTATCCTTCCTTCTTCAGATGTGCATGAGATTTTCGTTTATATTTATCTTTAGATTTCTGATATTTTTGGCTTCCATCATGCACAATGAGTGCATGCGCCCTTGGGCGTTTGATTGTGCCCATGTTGATGAGATTAGTTTGCTCTTGAGTCAGGGATTCGATAAATTCCAGAAGAGAAGGCATCTTCTAGGTGGCTCTGCAGGTGAATCTGACAGTATGGAATGTGGATACGAATATCGAGAATTCAGGACCAAGATTGGAGAGAATGGTGAGAACCATTTGTTTCTCCTCCTTCGATTTATCAACCCCGCAAGCTTTGAGTTGCGACAATAAATCCTTGAATTTTGTAAAGAAATCTTGGATATTCTCGAAGATTTTTGGATCCAATGTAAGAATCTCCACCTCCATCATGTGTCCCCTCATCTCATAATGTTTTCCAAAGAGCCCTTCCAAGGTGTTCCAGGCTTCATTGGGAGTCTTACAAGAGGATATGTGAAAAAGGAGATCGTGAGAAATAAGACTGCAAATTGTTTTGAGTGCCTCATCCATGCAATTTAAGTACTTGGATTTTTCTATGGATGATGTTGGTTCTGTATATGTATTCAAGGTTAACCTGTACAACCCTATGGTTCGGAGATGTATGGCTATTTTCTCCTTCCATGCAAAATATTTGTAAGGTGTAATAATGAATTCTTTTTGGAAATCCATCTTTCCGCTGTCTTCAATCTTTTGTACCTGCAAATTGTTTTGGTGTAGCTTTTGCTTAGTAGTTTATTGACTTTGATACCATGTAAATGTGTTGAACCTACACATAATATATCTATATAAACAATAATACATACATTTTCAGAGATAATTTGAGAAAGAAGAAGGAGAGAAAGAATGAAAAAATTCTCATTAACCGTTGTGAATAATGAATAATTTACACATGATATACTCTGTAAAACTCAATGAGTGTGCATTGGAGGAGAACCAATGTGACATAGTGGTGGTCTAGAGTGATATGGACACACACCAACAGTTATAGGAGTGAACTTCCACCTAGTGTAGTCTCTTAGGTAGTTACGGGAGTGAACTGCCACCTAGTTGAGTTAACTAGTCAACTGGTCTTCAGTTAACTAACTGAACAAAGAGTAGTGAGGAGATAAATCAGGGAATCAAGGGTAATGCACCCGTTTGGTGATGATACCAACTCAAGGTCTAATTATCATGGTGATGATCCCAATGTTGCATGGTGACAAAACTAATGCAACATCTAAACTCAACTCAACAAGTTAAACTGGCGTGTCAACTGAAAGGTAATATTATCTATGTGGAATATTCTCCCCTAAAATATAGGAGACTGGATAATGACTAATAAACAAGGAAAAACCTTAGGAAAAATAAATCCTAGGTGTGTGTGAAGTAACTCCAACACCCCTGAACATCACTATGGTGAAAATAAATAATGGGTCCCGACAACGAGGCCATGTNCAATGTATGTAAAAATAAGAACTACAGTTGCTAGGCAACTGTGTCCTTCACTCCAAGACGACTTTGCAGAGAATGGAACTTTTGCTCAGTGAAGGTCTTGGTGAAGATGCATGTCGTCTATTCTGTTGAAGGACATAACTGTATGTTGATGATCCCCTCGTGTACTAAGTCTTGGATGTAGTGCATGTGGATCTCAATGTGCTTTGTCCACTGCCTCTGAACTGGATCTCTGCAGAACTTCGGAGTGCTCTGGTTGGCACACCAGATGACGATGGACCGATGAAACTAAATTCCCAACTCAGTGAGAAAATGATGTAGCCACATAGCCTAAATGGTTATGTTAACTACCACTCTATAGTATGCCTCGACTGAAGATAGAGCAATGACAACTTGCTTCTTGCTCGACCAACATATAGGTAGGCCCAGAACCAAGACTGAGTGAGTAACCAAATGTGGACTTGCGATCAATGTTATCACCAACCCAGTCAAAATCAGTAAACTTGATGAGATATAATGTAGAGTCTGCTACATAATGAATCCAAAAGGTGATGGTGCCCTGCACGTATCAAAGGATATGCTTTGCAACTTTCTAATGTAGCTCATGCGGCTCCTGCATGAACCTAGAAACTGTGCCAAATGCATATGAGAGGTCTGGTCTGGAGTGTGTGAGATACAAAAAGCTCCCCACTAGCTAGCTGTACAGTGTGTTGTCAACCAGTGGAGTCTCCCTGCCATCCTCAAGTTTGACTCTTGATAGGAAAGGAGTCAGACCAGACTTGCAATCTGTCATGTGAAATCTCTCAAGGCGATCTCGTGCATACTGTTAGGTGATTTATATGTACTAAAAAAGACACTAAAATACCCTCAATTTAAATTGTCAACCCGGGGTAAGTAAACTTAGAGTTGTAGAAAAATATATGTCAAAGGTAGAAGGCTGGTAGGAGTATGGTCTAACTAATGAAGGTAGCTATCTAAGGTTGATCTATTTAAGCAAAACTATCGAATAAGCAAACCCTACTAAGCAATTGGAAACTAGGTAACCTAAGTATCTTTTGGCCAAGGATCGATGGATAGTTCCTAAGAAAGAAAGTAAAAACCCTATGTAGAGAAAACTAGTTCAACAATAAACAATAAGCAACTATCTAAGCATATCAATAAGAAAATGATGAAAGCAAACTATTTTAACTTGCCAACCTACATTCAATGAGAAACCACCCTATGAAAGCAATTAAATAAGCAAGTAAGTAAAATCACCTATCTAACCTATTAAATCAAATAGACAAGTAAGCAAAGACACCTAACTAATCTATTAAAGCAAAAGACAAGTAAGCAAAGACAACTATCTATCCTACTAAAGCAAATGGACAAGTAAGCAAAGACTTCTCATTTAACAACTATCTAGCCTAAGAGGCAAGTGGACTAAATGCCTAATGAAAAACTGTTTCTAATGCGTGAAAGGAAATCTAAATGCTCAATGAAATGCATGAAAGGAAAACTATTCTATTGAAAGCAAGGAGAACTAACAACTAAATGATTTACCTTAATCTACGAAAACAAGAAACTATCTCTTCTAATCTACAAAAGAAAGAAACTAGCTTTAATCTTATGACACTCAAATATAATGCTGGTGGTTGTGTGAATGCCTTCGATGGTGACATATGATATCTCAATGAAACTTGACAGCAAAGGACAATTCCAACGGTATAAACTCGACACTAATCTCAATGGAAAAATGAAAGGTATGGATTAAACAATCCAATGAAAACTTAGTCATAACAGAAATAATCTTAAATACCCTGCATATTCATGTGCAAACCATCAACAACATAACGAGATCATCATTATTTAACTAAGAAATTTAATTGCACTTTAATCTATGAAAATAAATTTCTTAAAGGGAAACTATGCTATGTCTACTTTAATTATTCAAACTATAATAAGGAAATGAATTAAAAACATAAATTTAAACTGTGATATTAAAAAGTAAATTGACAATTACATCAACCAACAACTAAGCAAATGAAATCTATCTAAAACTGAAGTAAGAAACAACTATAACTAAAAATTGAAATGAAATCTATCCATCCATCAAAATCCCTGTCAAAGAAAACCCAGATAAGATTCTATTTTATTCTAATTAAAAATTCTTTTTTAAGCTTATTTATAAAATTATGAAAGAAAGCATAATCTAACTTCTAACTTGCACACAGGGTTAGTCTAGGGATCTGTAGATCCATTCCTAATATACGAAACTAATTCATGCTAACATAATCCATCACACTAACTTGAAAAAGAGCAATAAAACAATTAAATTACAACAAGCTAATTAACACAATAAAACATGCATGTATACAAAATAAAAGAACAATTTAAATGATGAAATACATAAACAACACACATAGAGTTACCAGACTGCTGGTGGGCTCCCCAACAAGTCGTGGTCACTCTCTAAAAGCACACCACGATCTTAACAAGGCGAATCCACCACTAAAGCTTGAAAACACAGTTTTGGCATAATTTCGACAATGTAAAATATCAAAATGGAGAAAAAATGAATTTGTCTCTAATACACTAGCTTTACTTGGTTAACAATCTACTGAGCATCCTATCAGTATTTATAAGCTTACAACCCAAGTGGTCAACCTCAAGAGGGTCAAACCACTTCTAATTTCGGCAAATTACAATAAATGATGCCCTAACTGACAAAACATAGCAAGCCAATAATCGCCTTCTTTGGACAACTGAATTCGAGTTTTCAGAAGCTTAGTAGCTGGAGGGGGCAAGAATAAACAAAACCCATGTGCCCGATTTGTCCATCAATGGCCGCCAATTCCATAACCGCCAACTCGCCTTGTGTTTTTGTGCAATACTGGGTGCTGGAACGAGTGTCGGAACAAGTGTCGGAACGAGTGCCAGATCAAGTGCCGGAACCAAAAAATGGTGCGTTTTTTCCCTGTAACACCAGAAAAACGTGAATTAACTCTTGGAAGCATAAAAAAATCATAAATTATATCTGATTCAATCATTAAACATGATTTACACATACCATATGGCGATCATACTGAGTTACCATAAAATTCTTCAAAAAGCTCCTTTAAAATATGAAAACACGCATATGTACATATGGAAAAAGTGTATAATAACATCATGAAAATGATCATATCTCGGGCCCAACACATACTTGGCCTGAGACAGTTTGATTCCTGATGCATCCTGACTGATCTCGAGTCCAAGGAAGAAGTGTAGCGGACCCATGTCCGTCATAAAAAACCTATCATGTAGAATCCTCTTGACTGCAAAAATCGCTGAAGTTGAGCACTCGGTGATCAAAAAATCATCGACATACATAAATAAAAGTATAAGTGAATCAACCGTCCTGAGAATGTAGACATTCAGGTCTGATTTACAATGTAAAAAGTTCTGTGACAACAGGTAGGAGTCCATCTTGGCATACCATGCCCTCGGAGCCTGCTTGAGGCCATAAAGTGACTTCTTCAGTTGACATACCAAAGATGAGTCCTGCATAAATCCCTATGGATTCTCCTTATAGATCTCCTTAGAGATATGACCATGAAGAAATGGATTCTTCATGTCCATATGATGAACTTCCCATCCCTTGGTTGCCGCAATGGAAAGTGTCAATCGTATGGAATCCATCTTCGCTACTGGAGCAAAGGTCTCATCATAGTCAATACCTTGCACCTGCTGAAAGCCTTTGGCGACAAGCCTGGATTTGTATATGATAATCTGTCCATCCCCTGCTCTCTTGGTCCTGTAGACCCATACGCATCTATAAATTTTCCTCCCATAAGGAAGGTGAACCAGATCCCAAGTCTAGTTCTCAAGGAGGGAGTTGTACTCATCCTGCATGGCGGATTCCCAAAGGGATTTCCAGCAACCTCGCCATAAGACTGTGGATCTGAAGATTGAACCAAGAAAATATGCCTGGAGGTAAATGGTTCAGTGGCAATGAGTGCAACAGAAGGCTCCTCGAAATCAGATCGAGTTCTCCTAGTATCGGCTGGATCACCAACGAGATCCCCTGCATTTTGAAGAGTAGTCTATGCCCACTTGGGCCTCTGCTCTGGATCTGCAACTTTATCTGGATGCTTTGACTCTGCATCTGACTGTACTGACTCTGAATCAGAATCATTTGAGTCCTCTGAATCATAACTCTCGTCTGAAGAAGAGTCGACATATGCATGCTCATCATCTCAGACAGCTGGAAGAGTGAAGGTGTCTGCATGCGGCTGCTGAGGTACATGCAATACACTTTCCTCAAATTGGACACTACACTCAATGATGAGTCGGTCCGAGGAAAGATCAATAAGCCGATATCCCTTCACACTGTCGGGGTATCCAAGAAAAATGCACTCAGTGCTCTGTGGATCAAGTGCCTTCCTCTTTTCAGAGGGAATCCTGGCCCATGCATGTGAATCGAAAATGTGAAAGTGGGTCACTTCCGGTTTGAGGTCGCTCCAAGCCTCGTAGGGGGTCTTATCCTTGAAATATATATGGGGAGATCTATTTTTGATGTATGTTGCATAGTTAAGTGCTTCGGCCCATAGTCTCTGAGGTAGTGACTTTGCATGCAACATGCAAGATCCCATCTCCTTTAGAGATCTGTTTTTCCGCCTAACAACTCTGTTTTGCTGTGGAGTATAGGGAATTGTGTGTTGCAACTGAATCCCTACCTCATGGAAAATATTATGGATCTCATGATTTACATACTCTCCCCCATTATCAGTTCGGAGGAATTTTATCTTATTTCCAGACTGTGTCTCAACCAGGGCTTTGAAATATTTGAGGTGTTGAAAGACCTCATATTTTTGCCCGAGAAAGTAGATCCATGTAAAACGTGAGAAATCGTCAACAAAAATAAGAAAAAACTTTTCTTTGCTGATCGATGGATGCGGAAAATGACCCATGAGGTCACTATGGATCAGATCTAAAGGTGCAGAGGCTTTGTGATACTTTCCCTTGTCGAATTTCTCTTGAGGTTGTTTCCCGAGAACACATCCCTCACACACTCCCTTGGAGAAATGGATGTCTGGTAGACCATCAACCAATCTTTGCTTGCTAATATGCTACTTGTATCTGAAATTCAAATGTCCAAACATTTCATGCCATATCCTACTACTTTCATCAGCACGAGTAACCAGTAAAGTATAATCAAGTTCAATGAATTCAGAAAAAGTATACAATCTAGATTGATGATTTACCTCACCGGTAACAACCCTGGAGTTGGTTTGCATGTTGTAGATGTCCATAGAATTTGGTGTGAATATGGATTTCTTTTCGGTGCCAAAATTCTTCATCTGATACACGGAGAGAAGGTTGACAAAATTTTTGGGAACATGCAACACATTCTCGAAGCTTCCATTGGTGAGTTCAATCCTTCCTTTACCGGTGACTTCGACATAAGAGTTTTCCCCCATCATAATAGGAGGACCTTTGCATGCATCCAATGAAGAATATACTTCTTTTGATGCATCCATATGATGTGATTATCTTGAATCAACGATCAAGCATCGAGAGAGGAGTTGATGGCAATCAAGGCATGGCTAGAATTGCCTTTCTTGGAATTCAGATCTTATGGCTTCTTCTTCTTGGCACCCTTGGGGATGCGATCTCCAAGGTTGTTTTGCTGAAGTATTTGATACATCATATCTATTTATTTTTTCATGCATGTAGATTCCGAATGGAATCCTTTGTGACAGTACGTGCATTTCTCCCCTTTTCTCCCCTTTTCCCCTTTGGATCCGGAGGCATCGGTGAAGGGTTTTGTGTATCCTTCCTTCTTCGAATGTGCATGAGATTCCGTTTATATTTATATTTAGATTTCTAATATTTGTGGCTTACATCATGCACAGTGAATGCATGCACCCTTGGGCCTTTGATTGTGCCGATGTTGATGAGATTGGTTTTCTCTTGTGTCAGGGATTCAATAAAGTCCTCAAGATAAGGCATCTTACAGGTGGCTCCGGAGGTGAATATGACAGTATGGAATGTGGATACGAATACATAGAATTCATGAAAAATCTTGGAGAGAATGGTTAGAACCATTTGTTTCTCCTCCTTCGATTTATTAACCCCGCAAGGTTTGAGTTGCGACAATAAATACTTGAATTTTGTATAGAAATCTTAGATATAATCGAATATTTTTGGATCCAATGTGAGTAGCTCCACCTCCAGCATATGTCACCTCATCTCATCCTGTTTTCCAAAGATCCCTTCCAAGATGGTCTAGGCTTCATTGGGAGTCTTACAGGAAGATATGTGAAAAAGGAGATAGGGATAAATAAGATTGCAAATTGTTCCGAGTGCCTCATCCATGCGATTTAAGTACTTGGATTTTTCTATGGGTGATGTTGGTTTTGTATCTATATTCAAGGTTAACTTGTACAAACCTTTGGTTCAGAGATGTATGGATATTTTCTCCTTCCATGAAAAATAGTTGTAAGGTGTAAGAATGAATTCTTTTTGGAAATCCATATTTCCGTTGTCTTCAATCTTTTGTACCTGCACAAAATTTTGGTGTAGCTTTTTCTTAGCAGTCCGTCGGATCTGATACCATGTAAATGTGTTGAACCTGCACATAATAGATCTAGTTAAACAATAATACACACATTTGCAGAGAGAATTTGAGAAAGAAGAAGAAGGAGATAAATAATGAAAAAATTATCATTAACCGTTGTGAATAATGAATAATTTACACATGATATACTTCGTATAAATCAATGAGTGTGCACTGGAGGAGAACCAATGCGCCATAGTGGTGGTCTAGAGTGATCTAGACACACACCAATAGTTACGGGAGTGAAATTCCACCTAGTCTAGTCTCTTAGGAAGTTCTGGGAGTGAACTTCCACCTAGTTGAGTTAACTAGTCAACTAGTGTTCAGTTAACTGAATGAACCGAGAGTAGTGAAGAGATAAATCAGGGAATCAAGGGTAATGCACCAGTCTGGTGATGATACCAAGGCAAGGTCGAATTATCATGGTGATGATCCCAATGTTGCGACAAAACCAATGCAACATCTAAACTCAACTCAACTAGTCAAACTAAAGTGTCAACTGAAAGAGAATATTCTCCAGGTGGAATATTCTCCCCTAAAATATAGGAGACTGGACAATGACTAATTATGACTAATAAACAAGGAAAAACCTTAGGAAAAAGAAATCCTATGTGTGTGTGAAGTAACATCAACAATAACACTTAAGGGATTTTTCCCAAATACATTACAAATCAACACTAATCACACATAATAAGCTTAAAAATATGGAGGACATGCCAATTACATGTGAAAATCCAAAGTTAACCCTCAGTTTGACCACTGAGAACCTTGTGTGGTTATTAAGTGCATGAATTTGTAGGTATTCATTTGATAGCCACACAATCCCAATAACATCGTGATTCATGCAAGTCTCTGGCTCATTGAATGGAAGGGATTCACTTCAAGAGGTTGGATGTTGAAGTAAAACCTATACAACCTACCCGTTGAATTGCATAGTACATGGCCATAATTGAGTTGAATGAAATCACATGGGTGAGGCATGAGTTGAAATTTTACACCAAGCTCCATTTCTCTCCATTTCACTTCCATGAAAAACTCGAAATGAAGGCCTCCTCCACCCATTTTCATAAGTTCATTTGATGCAAGGTTTTGTTGTTTTTTTTGACCAAATATTAAGAAGTTTGTTTCTCCTTTCTTTAATTTGATCTTCCATAAGTGATCATGATGCCCATTTCTCCGTCTTACCTATCCATTACATAAGAAAGTGATGTTAGATTGGTGCCATATTAGAGAGATCCCGTTGGAGGAAACAAATAACCCTTCCATAGAGAGAAATTTGGGACCACTTTTGCAAGATTTCTCATAGGTGATATGCAATTTATATTTTATTTCCTTTCCATTGGTGAATATATAACTTATTTTATTCTGCATACAAGAGTTGTTTTGTTCCTTTTACTTCATGTTTAGTTTGTATAAATGAATGTTTAGTTAGTATAAATGCTTAGGGGATAGGAATGATAACACACATGTTTTTTGCACCGAGAGTAGCTAAGTTCTCTACAACCCAATCTGGGGGAGATGTTAAGGAATTAGTGCAATGAGGCGTTATCATTATATGATAAAAATACGTTTAAAAAAACATAATTTCGGCTAAATAAAAAATAATAATTATAAAAATAAAGTCGGCTTAATTAAACAAAACAACAATTACATGCATGATGTAAAATTTAACATGGAATAAAAACAAATTGCACCTTAAGAAATTGGATCCCTCTCGGTGCTTGATAGATATAGGTTTAAGATGGATCTATGCTGGTTTACTCACTCTTTTGTCTACCTTGACTTATCAACCAAGATCTAATTTCTCCACCCATGAACCAAAACACCCACAAAAAAAAGGAAACCAGTTTCAAATAAAAGTGTCAAAACTTGAAGTCAATTTAAGAGAGGTTGTGGAAAACCACTTACCAAGGTTTGATTAGATGTATTTTGAAATGTTTTAAAGGTAATAAAAACATAATGGAATAAATAATTTACATCAAAAGCATAATCACTCAACTAGATATATAATTTGCCAAGTTGTGGTTTAGTGGTTGGGGTGGGGTGTTTCCATTTAAACAATCCATGTTCAAACTTTAGTAGGTCTAGACTCCTTGTGAGAGAAGGTGTTTAACCTCTTAAAGTTGGTTTCCCTCCCTCATAAAAAATGTTTAACAGATGTCCAAAAGTGACAAGCTAAATTAATTTAGGTGAACCTTAATATGATACTTGATCTTTTAATATTCATTATGTATAATATTGAAAATAATAAATTGAGACATCAATTGTAATGGAGAATTAGTTCTCAATATAAGTATGAAGAATATAATGATTCATAAAGAACATCACCTCATATCCCACAACTATTCTCTTAAAACTAAATGCACACTCTTATCCCATCATTATTATTGTACCATATTCTCTTTATTGAAGTTGGATGTAATATATAAGTATAAATAATATAGTGATTCATACATAAAATTGCACTATATCCTTTATTATAATTCATAAATGTTCTTTAAAAATTAAATGCAATATTCCTTATCCCATTCTTTGGATTGTCATTAGATGTAGTCTAAAGATGTGATTGCATATTTTAGAATATAAACACACTAATTTCTCAATTTGATCACGATGAGTTTCATGTTATTTCTTTTAGTATGAGCACTAGCCACCACAGGGTTAAAAGAGGTTGGGCTATAGATTCTGACTTAACTATTTGAACTAAAACAAGACAATCAAATTAATAACATCAACAATATTAATCAACACTATTAAATTTTACATCCATGTGAAGTTTAAATATTAAACTTGGAATCACAATGAAGTCATTCATAAAAGGAAGTTGAAATACTACAAAGAATTACAAATCCTAATTTGGTTATAATCAAAATTATTTTTCCAACATTAAGAGCTTAAAAAACAAAATAAATATTGCCAGAATGATGATAAATTTCCATACTCTTATAATATAAGACATAAATTTACCCATTTCATTTAACTTAATTACTCTTTAGAACCTCATCCACTACAAAAACCATAATGCAAAAAACCTCCATGATGCATACCCATTAACTCCCCTTGAAATATCTCTTCCAGGAGTCCTCTAAACTCAACTTCTCAACTCTTCCACAAGTACTTCCAATAGTTGCAACCCTCAATTAGACGATCTTCCAAGTTGGAAACAATATCTTTGACAATCCCATGTTGTTCATGGATCCTTGTACATCGTTCCACACTGGTAGAGGGTTCCTTTTTTCTAATGTCCTTTGCCTCATGCTCTCCACCCAAACACAAAACACATTATGATTTTCTTCATCTCTCACCTCCTCCATGAAATCTCTTCACTCTTAATACCATGTTATCAAACAAACAAATTATGTAATTTGAAATATAATTAAGACTATCTACATAAAAAGAACAATCTTTGAACTATATATGCATGATCATGGAGAGAAGAAACTTAGAACAATGGTTTTGAAAGATCTACATTATTCATCATTATATCAATGTTGCAAACCATGAGATGCTTGCAAATATTAACATAATGATAAATAATAAGGAGATTCTTGAAAATAGTTTTGAAAATAATGGTTTTAGTGAAAATTTGAAATCACATTATTATTATGAAATTGATGTCATTACAAATAAAAAAATAAACTTACAAGGAGCTT
Organism: Picea sitchensis; assembly: GCA_010110895.2. Classification (NCBI taxonomy): domain Eukaryota; kingdom Viridiplantae; phylum Streptophyta; class Pinopsida; order Pinales; family Pinaceae; genus Picea; species Picea sitchensis. The sequence goes on from SNQJ01S0193410.1 coordinate 13,389, forward strand.
CAATACATCTCCCATCTATTACAATACACAATTTTTTGTTTATCAACCATACAATACACAATCTTCTTTTTATCTCCCATACAACACACAATCTTCTTTTTATAAATATTTTGACATTTGTTTCTCTTATACTATAACAATACAAAATATTCTTTTATCTCCCATACAACATACAAGCTTCTTTTTATAAATATTTTGTTTCCCTTATACTATGTAAAAACAATTTACTTGCCACATAATAACTTTCAACATTCTCAAAACATAATAACACTTATAAAATTATGTATTATTAAAAATAATTTAATAATATTATTATTTTTCAAAAAGTAAAATGATAATAACCAACTTTCAACATTCAGGAAACATAATAACTCTTACAAAATTACATATTAATAAAAATAATTTAATAACATTATTATTTTCAAAAAAATCAACTAATAATAACTTTCTCAATATAGTGAAAATCTTATATATTTTCAACAAATCTTGACTTTCCCAAAACCAAAACAATCCTTGAAATATATATTATAAATATATATTATATATATTTCAAGAAATATATATAATATATATTTCAATATATATATATATAATATATTTCAAGAAATATATATAATATATTAGTGAAGAAAATTAAAAGAAGATTTTTGAAAAATCTACATTATTTATTGTTATATTAATGTTTTCAATTATATTATATTTTTAAATATTGATGATGATGATGATGATTAACGTCCACTAAGACTTAATTGGTATATTGGACCTTAAGAGGGTAA